>QZGG01001243.1:0-73105 GCA_006409495.1 Sedum album | reverse complement strand
GTTATGTTCGATAAGTCTAACCGAAAGTACCTTAAAAGCGTTGGAAAGAGTGGCAACCATGCGATCCAAAATGTAACCTCCGGCTAGTGTTCCCAAAATGCCACACACAACTGTAATGCCTCCAAATGTCATGTCAGCGCTTTTCTGTTTGAGAAACGAGAGTTATCACTCATGGGTTTGGAGCAACCATATGTCAATAAGAAACAACAACATCAAAGTTTGAGGAGTTACCATACGATATATATTATAACCGGCTTTTGGCCCCCAGTACGAGTATGCACCTATCACGAAATTGTATGCGATATACCCTGCACCGATAAAATCGATTTGTTTATTATAACATCGACATTAAAATATTATATTCTAAAAAACTCCATATGAGAATGTTAAAAAACTTCGTATCGCTAGCAAAAGCAACAGTACTAAAACATATTTGAACTCTTGGTTGCAGCCGTTGGCCTAAAAGTGTTAATAAAGATGAGTCTGGAAAATAGAATACTGAGCTATATTCATTGTCATTGACCAAAATGCTGGTATTAAAATATTTTTAAATATACTACATACCTATCACTATCACCTCCATCCCCAACCAACGTGTGGTGGTCTCTCGCAGATCTAAATCTACGAAACAGATAATATTTATTTGAATAACTTTAAATCCGGAAGTAATCAAACTTAATGGTCCTCATTAATTTGTCTTTCCTATGTCTCATCATTAATCGCTAAATAATAAGCAAAGAGATATTAGACCTTTAGATTCATTAACTGTTTCCACAGCTTTCAATGCTTGACTAGATCCTGAGGGAGAGAAACCTGTGACACAGTGCGAGTCACTTATAATAAGAGTGTTTTGTTTATAAGAAATCTAGAAAATCTTTAATTGATATGAAGTCAACTCACCTTTCAGTTGTAATGGCTTCATCACAAAACCAAAAATGGCAAATGGAAGCATCAGAATCGCTTCTCCCCAAAAGGCCCAACGCCAACTGAAGTTGTCGCCAACCTAACAAAATAATTATAAATTAGATGATTAAGAACAGTGGCCTTCATAGATTTTAAATAATTGAGATGCATTAGTCCTTACAAATCCACCATAAACATAGACCAAAGCGATTCCAGTAGGTATGCACATATAAAACATTGCCAACCACGCTGTTTTCTGTATAAATTTAATATACATTATACAACAATCAGCGAAAAAGACGTCAAAATGAGTTGCGTCAATTGGTTCAGAAAGGAGATAACCAACCTTAGCTACTGAAGCATTATCATCTATAAATGGAGCAGCAACACTTATAAATGAAGCTTCGCCAACACCTACCAGCCTGGAAAAAGAGTACTACATTATGGGAGTTAGGTAAAATGTTGTTTCCATGAATATTTTAATAGTTAGAATTGTAAACTTACATTCGACATATCGCGATGGACCAAAAATCAAAAGAACTACCACAACCAAGAGTTGCGAGTGTCCATACTGATAGTCCAACTCCAATAAGCCTAAAAGGATTATAGCTGCAAAGAAAATGACTTTGTTCAAATGATCTTGAAAGGACGCATATGTTTCTTTCTATTTCAATATATATTTTAAAACCTTTAAAGTTGTGCATACCTCTTGGCTAAAGAAGCAAATACCGGCGACGAAATAAGCAAACCAACCATGAAGGCAGATGACAAAACACCGTCTTCCAAGTTACTCAACTTAAATTCTCCCCTACAAAATAAAAAGCAGCACTCAACGAAAGTCCAAACCACATGGATATTGAGTCAATAATTTGTATCTGAAACGACACCAAATTTGAACAGTAGCACTTACTGAATGCCTTTTACCACCAGTGCACACTCCACTCTCCGTGCAAGTTTGAAGACTCCCATTCACACCATTACTTGCTATGACTCCTCGATCCACATAATTCAGCATATTGATCACACAAAAGATACCTACAAAGAACAAAAAAGCAGAACATATAAAAGACACAAATATATACCTCTTCCACCCAGCTCATATTTAATGACAACGTCAAGTATAGCTTTCATTCATGTAGGATTTTCACTCGACTCAAGAAAAGCATTGCCAAAACAAGTACTAGGAGAGGTCGAACTACTAAGTCGTGGACTTGTTAAGAAGATAAAACTCAGCGAAGGAGATATTATTGTCTTACCCGAAGACATAGACAAAGATGATATTAGTCCCGACTCACCACACCACGAGACCAATTCCCTTGATGAGCTTTTAAAGAATTCTAGGAATATGATTGCATGGCAAAGGGACATCACTAGTTGGTATAATGACATGACTATTTGGCAAGGAGATATGATGAAGACATTGTTCACTCACACCTCGTGTGAAGGATACCGATCACCACCTAGACCTACATTACATCACTCGACCGAATCAAACGTTCAAGAAGATGAAGAATTCGTAGATGCAGAAGATAACGTAGGTGACAACGAATAGGTCTCATAAACAACTTCCAAATCCTTAGAAACACCCGATATCTCCCAAACAAACAATCATACACAACCAACTTTCACAACTAGAAAACAGATTGATCGAGTACTTGACGTTTGCACTTGTTTAAACATTTTAACTTGATTATCTATCATATTTTGCTTTGTTCGTTATATAATGACAAATCTTTGATAGCATTGCAAGAATGATACATGTGAAGCGCATTGGAAAGTCAAGATACGAAGAAAAATGTCAAGAACGAAACACTCGACAACCAGCTAAGTATCTCCACACCTTAATCTTAATTTATTGCTTAGGGACTAAGCAAATTTTTAAGTGTGGGGTGGGGAGTAGTATGCATACAAATTTTCATGATATATATACATTGCATACTTTTCAAAATTTGCATACATCATACTATTTAAATGAAAACACGTTGAAAAATGTCAATGAAACATGCTAAACAAGACCGAGCACTTAGATTAAAAATGTTTGCTGAGAAACTCATGAATTGAAATTTTTTGAATTGAACGACATTCACGGTAGAAAATTTATTTCTTGTGACTTAACATAAGAGCTTGCCTAGTTTGATTTTTATTAGAAATTTTTGACATGACACCTTGAGAAAAGCAAAGTTTTATCCAATTTCATAGAGGAAATTTTTGAACAAAACATGGATAATATTTCATAAAGCTATTGTATTGCCTTTAGGTGACTTAAGCATATCTCGTAGTATATGGTTCATTTGTTGTAACACTCGAGTTAATATTTTGGCATCTAGTCAAGTCTTAAGTGTGGGGTTATCCGATAAAAAAGGAGCATTTGCCGAGGGTTAGGAAAGAAAATAAAATTTATTTCCCCTTGAAAGTATCTGCTTTGACAAAACAAAAATTGCATTTGCCGAAGGTTAGGAAAGAAAATAAAATTTATTTCCCCTTTGAAAGTATTTGCTTTGATAAAAAAAAAGAAAAAAAATAATAGAAAAGAAAATATATCGTTTCCCCACTTAAGCCCTTGCTTTTGCCTAAATAATGTTGCGACTCGAGTGAAGCTGTCAAGTGATAACCATTGAGAATTGCTTAGGGACGATCTTTGTACTTATGTACGTAGGCATGACATGCTTTTGAGAGAAAAATTCATGAAATATGTGGTAATCATCCGGAATTCCTCTACTCTTATGGATTACGATGTGTAGTCTAATTCTTGGGCAAGAATTCTTGACCTTGACCTTATGGACTAGTCCTTGCTAGCATAGGTGATTGGTTCGGTGAAACTCCTCTTGAATATTGTGTCTTACTTTGTGATCTTCGGTGTAAGTTCGGAATGAAAGAGAAAGTCAAATCAAGGTTAGTTTCTTATTGCTCGAGTTACATTGTAATTTATGACTATCGTGATTTGAAGTGATTTTCAATTATTTTTCATGCAATGAATGATCAGCTATACTTTGAAGTGTTTATGATTAAAGATTAATGCAAAAGAATGTTTGTTAAATTGACTAGTTATGTAAATGAAAACGATGAATGGATGTGTGCAGGATTTGTGAGTATTCCGTTATCTGAAAACTCTCACGAGACTAAAACTCGTCCGCTAGGGCAGCTTAGAGGTTTAAAGGCTTAATGCATATGCTAAATGCATTCGTGATTTTCTACGACAGTGAACTAGGATTAGATTAACTTTAGAAATCTCAGGAGTAAGAAATAAGCTTAATACTTGTTCGGGACGAACAAGGATTAAGTGTGGGGTATTTTGATGAGTGTTAGAAATGTCTATTTTAAGCCCCTACTTTCATGCTTATTTCATATGATTATAACGTAAATTATATTACTTTTGATACTTTGATTGATGTTTCAGGTCAAATACACGATTTACACCTTACGAAGGAGCACAAATGGAAATATGAGGAAAAGCACGTGAATTCGGTCTAAATCAGACATAAATTGAAGCATTTCTACAATTCTTAGACCGAGTGCATTAAAGTACCTTACTCGAGCCAAAACAGCTGATGACTCAAGTTACTCGACCGAGTAAATACACTGCTCGAGCAAGTTGTCACGTGACCAAGACCCTCCGTATGGATTATCTCTATTAACTCGAGCCATTCAATACAAGATTTAATTCATGAAGATAAGCCAAATCTTTCATTCCACTCGAGATTTAATGCATGAAGATAAGCTTAACTCTCCATTTACTCGGCCATTTATGATTGGAGTTAAGGCAAGACTTCTCAAGTCACTCGACCCTTGGAATGATCTACACTATATAAGCATCACAAGAGGTTTGAAGAAGGTTGGCTGCTGCTGCCCGAGCTACCTAAGGGGGCTGAAATAATAAAGTGATTGAATCCATTCGAGTAAACCAAGTGAAGAAGAAGGAGCCGAGAGAGCTCAAGATACCGTTTGAATTATACAACCAGATTTTGTACTCGAGATAACGAGGAGAATAGCAGCAGCCTTGGAGCTCGACCGTGGATCATCAATCACTGAGAATTTCTAAACTTTACTCTTGTTTTATTTACAATCGTTTTACTTTACAATAGTTTGAATATGTTTGCATTATCACTCGAGATGAGTGAGTAGTTTCTTTATGATGAGGATTTGATGAATCTCTAATGCTTATGAATAACTAGAACATGATTATTTAATTTATATGAATCAAACCTTGTATGACTTTTATGTGTGTTGAATCATACCCGAGTTTAATCTTCATAAAATAGGTGTCCTGACAAAACATCTAGAAGTGTAGGTCGGAGTAGTATATCTAGGGAGGGGACCGAGAGGTGAACTTAGATTATTTAGGAATCAATACAACCATTAGATCGAGTATATTAGCAAAGCGAGAGCAGCGAGTATATTTGGTGCATGAATGTATTAATAAGCGTATTTGGACAGACTAGTGAAATTCCAACATTCGAGAGTGAGGAATAGCTAGTTGAGTAGATGTTTACGTGCGAATCCAACATTCGAGAGTGAGGATTCGTATGCTAATGCTACTCAGTCTAAATTCTATAATATAAATCCAACATTCGAGAGTGAGGATTTATATTATCATATAACTATACATTCTAGATTAAATTGTCATAAAGAAGGAAATTCATAACTCTAATATAAATCCAACATTCGAGAGTGAGGATTTATATATCTTGTTCGAGTGAAACCATAAGTATTAGTAGAGGATTCTCATCCTTGTCATAGTTTTTAATATTTGATAACAAACCTTTTCTTTTTAATTGCCTTTAAAACATTGCTTTTGAACACTGCCTTCTGAATAAACAAGACGCTTAAGAACTAAAGTTAAAGCTAGTAATTGAAACTAAAGAATTAAAAATCTAGTAATCGAGTTTGAAATATAACTTGACTCCACTGTTCCCTTGGGTTCGACACTAGGTCACCCCTAGTTCTATAAATTCTTTTGAGTTGCGTGTAGGAATATTTATTCATCTATAATGCACACGTCAATATGTGACCTCTAGTCGATGATCACTAGTCACTTCTATCTACTAACACACCAGAGCATGGATATTCAGATCAGACAGAGGTTAGTAGTAGAAGTTATATACTGATTAGGATAGAGAGATCATACCAGCCCCATTCGGAGCCTTTCGAAGAGTTCCCTATGCAAGGCCTTTGTGAAAATGTCAGCGACTTGATCATCTGTCCTACAGTAGTTCATTGTGACTATTCCCTTTTCAATCCAGTCTTTTAGAAAGTGATAACGTGTCTCTATATGCTTTGTTCTAGTGTGTGTTGTCGAAGCCATAAAAGCTGTGAGCAACATGCAGCAGCTGCCATATATTCTGCCTCTGCAGTGGAAAGTGCCACTGAATTTTGTTTCTTGGAGGACCAGGAGACTAGACATGAGCCAAGAAACTGAGCTGTTCCAGAGGTCGACTTCCGATCCACTCTGCTTCCAGCGAAGTCTGCGTCGGTGTATCCCACAAGTTCTAGCGATTCTCCTCTAGGATACCACAACACCAAGTTGTCAGTTCCCTTAAGATACCTGAGTATTCTTTTACTGCCTTCAAGTGTGTTTCTCTGGGGTCAGCCTGAAACCTGGCACAGAGACAAACACTATACATTATATCTGGTCGGCTAGCAGTTAAGTAAAGAAGTGAACCTATCATTCCCCGATAAAGTTTCTGATCAACTGGTGGAGCTGACTCGTCCTTCCCAAGCGAGTCATTTGGGATATTGGTGTACTGAAGTGTTTGGCATCGCCATACCAAACTTCTTTATCATCTCCCTCAGGTACTTCTGTTGGTAGATCTTGGTTCCTTCCTTTTCCTGTGACACTTGTAAACCAAGAAAGAAAGTGAGTTCACCTTCCATACTCATTTCAAATTCTGTTCTCATGAGCTCTGAAAATTCCTTGACAAGAGAAGTGTTAGTGGATCCGAAAATAATGTCATACATATACTTGAACTACTAGTATATCACTTCCCTTTTTCAGCAAGAACAAGTCTTGTCTACCTGTCCTCTGTATATCCATGATCAAGTAAAACTGGGACAATCGCTCATACCAGGCGCGAGGGGCCTGTTTCAGCCCGTACAGTGCTTTCTCCAATCGGTAGACATGATTCGGGAACTGGTGATCTTCAAAGCCAGGTGTCTGAGACACATACACCTCTTCTTTCAGAATTCCATTCAGAAAGGCCGTCTTAACGTCCATTTGGTACAACTTGAATCCATGGTAGGCAGCATACGCAATCAGCAGTCTGATTGCCTCCAGTCTTGCCACTGGTGCGAATGTCTCATCATAATCTATGCCTTCCTGCTGGTTATACCCTTTGACCACCAATCTTGCTTTGTTTCGTACAATGTTCCCTTGATCATCAAGCTTGTTCTTGAATACCCACTTGGTACCAATGATGGTCCGGTCAGATGGACGAGGGACTAGTTCCCAGACTTTGTTGCGCTCGAACTGGTGGAGCTCTTCTTGCATGGCTACTACCCAGTCTGGATCCTTCAGTGCTTCAGTCACCGTTTTTGGTTCTGCAAGAGAAACAAAGGCAGTGTTAGCACAGTAACTCAATAATGCAACTTGACCATTACCACTAGTGTTCTGACGAAAGGTTAGGAAGTTCAGTATGATAGTCTCTGAATTTGATCGGAGGATGACTCTGTCGTCCACTTCTGAACTCCTTGTTGTTGCTGTGTCTGCATTCTTGTCTCTCTTCTGGTGGAGCACTTCCAGAGCCTGGTAACTGATTATTCTCATTTGCTTCATTGTCCATCATCAGCCTCTGGTTCCACAACAGTATCTTCTTCCTTTCAGATTCTTCATCTTCACATTGTTATCATTATGACCCTTCTCCTCCACTTGTTCCTTGAGAGCAGGAACTGGTTCATCCACAGGATCTTCCTCTGGGTCCACTCATCTCTGGTCAGTTCGAAGTCATCATCTCATCTTTCGTCAGCTCCAAGGTTCTCACAGACTTTCCTCCCATTACTGACTCATCGAACCTGACATGTATTGACTCTTCTACTCTCTTCAACGATGATTATAGACTTTGTAGGCTTTGCTTGAAGATGAGTATCCAACAAAGTTCCTTCGTCACTTCTTGGATCAAACTTACCGAGACTGTCCTTCCATTATTGTGCAACATAGCACTTGCAAACCGAAGACACGCAGGTGAGACAGATTTGGGTTTTCTTCCCCTCAGAAGCTTCATATGGAGTCTTGTCAATCCCTGTCTCAGATAAGCTTATTGATGATGTAGCATGCGGCATGTAGTGCTTCGGCCCAGAAGTTTTCTAGGAAGATTACTGGTACCATCATGGTCCTAGTCATGTCCTCTAGAGTTCGATTTTTCCTTTCAACCACTCCGTTCTGTTGGGGGGTCCAGCGGAAAGTTATGACTTATACCTTCCAGTCTGCACAAGTCAAGAAATGAGAGTTCTGAAACTCTGTTCCATGGTCAGTACGTAGTGAGATAATAGATAAGTCAAGTAATCGTTCAACACTAGTTTTCCATTTTCAAACACACATCAAAAGTTTCATCTTTAGTTCTAAGAAAGATAGTCCAGGTGTACCTTGAGTAGTCATCACAATGACTAGTACATACCGATTACCTCCTCTACTCTGGACACGCATCGGTCCGCACAGATCCATATGAATCAAGTCTAGAGGCTTCTTGGAGCTCACCCAGTCCTTTGACTTGAAGGAGCTTCTCACCATTTTACCTTTGGCGCAAGAACTACATACTCCGTTCTCAGATTCCTTCACGCTGGGTAATCCTTCTACTAGATTCTTCTTTTGGAGTTTGGAGAGAAGACGTAGACTGGCATGTCCTAGTCTTCTGTGCCATAAATCAGAATCATCTGAGTGCGACACAAGGCACAACTCCCCTTCTGGCTCAAACGAGTGATCAACAATATAGACATTGTTATTTCTTATTCCCTTCAGAAGAATCTTTCCTGTCTCAATGCGCTCAACCAAACAGTCAGTGTTAGTGAAAATAATTCAATTTTTACCTTTTTGCGATAACTGAGCAACACTTAGCAAGTTATAACTTAAACCCTTAACATAACTAACATCTTCTACTTGAGTAGTACTAGACAAAAACAAACTTACAGTCCGATCCCACAAATTTCACCTCTGCTCTTGTTTCCAAAGGTGATCGGTCCTCCTTGATGTTTATTGAGGGTTAGAAACCACTCCTTGTTCCCTGTCATGTGGAGTGAGCATGCGCTGTCGATGAACCACCTTTGTCCCTTCATTCTTAACTGCAAGGAAAACATCAGTCTTAAGGACCCAGATTGACTTGGGCTTAACTGCTTTAGATTTATAGGAAACAACATTAATAAATTTGTTAGTGGGGTTTGGTTTCCATTCTGTTCCTAGATCAATTTTCCTTCTTGGAGTTTCCCTAGGTCTTCCTCCTGTGGGTCGTGTATCTTTGAGTGGTCCAGTCCAGTGTTGTGGTCGTTCTTATGATAGTGAGGTGAGGACTGTCTCTGTCTGTCCAGTGTTGTGGTCGCTCTTCATGATAGTGAGGTGCGGGTTCATAGCCTTGAGAGTATCTTCGTTGTGATCTCATGGGTTCCTTCCATTTGTGGTTCCCCCTGACTTCCTGACCATATTCCTAGTGTACATCTCATTCCTCTCCCATCGCTTTTAGCTTACCACATTCTCTGCGGTAATGTCCATTATTACCGCAGTGCCAGCAAACACGGTGCGATCTCAGTTTACTACTTACTGTTCCCGGTCTGAACGGTTTCTTCTTTCTTTCCTGCTGGAAGTTCAATGGTCCAGTGTTGTCTGCTTGCTTCTTCCACATCTGATATGCCTTAGAACCATCAAATGGCACATACTGGTCGGAATGATCTTTCGAAATTGTCTGGCTAGTATGTGTTCTGTCAGAACTAGTGGAGGCAATGTGTTTCTCCTCAGCAATATATCCAAGACCTGGTCGGAATCTTTCTCTCAGGTAGGTACCTTTTGATCATTAGCGCATCAGTCACAGGTGCCTTCATCTTCAGCTTGTCTAGTTTTGTGACCAGTTCGTTATTCTCTAGACTCTTCTTTCCAGTTCACCACAGTTCTGTTTTCTCCTTTCCAATTTCTGTATCTCATCCTTTAATTTGACTTCCTCTTTCAGATCAGGACAGTTGTTACATTTGACAGACTTCTTCTTAATCGCATCCTGAAGTTCTATAGCAGTACTTGACCATAAAAGATTTCCTCAATAAGACCTGCAATTTCAACTTTCTGCTCTTCCAATATACTACTCATTTCTCATTCACATCGGTTAGTTTTCTCAGGAGTTCTAATAAATCAGCACGAGACATTCTAGAAGAAGAGTTAGAATTTACCTCATTATTTGCATCATCTCCAAGTGCCATCAAGCATACTTCCCGATTCACTGGTAGTCAGTCACTTTCTTCTCCTTCATCTCCCCATGCAGCCAGCATTGCTTTGCCATCCCTTTCAGTAGCAGGCTTTCCGCCTTCTTTCTCAGACACTCAGTTGATCTATGTCCTTTCTTTTGGCACCACCAGCATATGATGTCCTTCTTGTCTTTAGGACCAGTCGATTGTGTGTTCTGATTAGAGGACTGTGAGTTCTGGTTGTCTCTCTGTTAAACTTTCTGAATTTCCTCATAGCATCCAGTTTTGTCATTCTTAGTGCTCTGGTGATCAAAGCAGTGGATTCATCAAGGTCCTCATCATCTTGAGCATCAGTCTGGACTAGTTCAAACGCTTTTTCAACTTAAGTGCCAGTGACTTGGACTTTGTAGCTTCTCTGGAGGCCGTCTTCCCTTTGAACACATAGCATGTGACTGAAGTCTCGCTACAAGTTCTTCCAGTGTTATAGCTTTAATATCTGATTGAGCATGAAGAGCCATTGCTATGTGATCCCAGCTAGGATCCAGTGCCTGGAGGAACCGGTGAGTGATTCTCCAATCTTCCATCTTTTCACCCAGAAAGACTAGTTGTCCCACACATGTCTGGAACCTGGAGTGAAATCCTCCAGAGATTCATTCCTTCCCTGAGCAACCGACTCATACTCCTTGAGTGCTGTCAATATTCTGTTCTTTTGGATATCCTCATTCCCAGAGTACAGTCTTTTCAGGGCCTCCCAAATCTCATTGGCAGTGTCATATCCTAGTATCTTCCGTTTGTCTCCTTCGGTCAGTGCTTGAAGGAGAACTCTCTTGGCACGATGATTCTTCTCAACGATCCGATAGTCTTCTTCATCATAAAGGTTCTCATCCTTAACCAGCATCATTTGGTCCAAAATTGGTTCATCTCCTCTAGTAATGACCTTCCAGACCTGAGCATCCAGAGAACACACATGTGACTTGAACTGTTTGACCCACCAGTCATATTCTCCCGATTTCAGTGGTGGGGGTGTCCAATCTCCGAAGTTTTTAGCCATGTACCTGCAAGCTAACACTAATCTAGAGCACCGGGCTCTGATACCAATTGTTGGATCGAGGTTAGCTTGTACTTCTAGTCGTGAGGGTCGACTTGTCCCTCGATACGACTAGTCGCAGCGGAATAAACAAAAGTAACTTAACGAATGAAAGTAAATGAAAGACTCACGATTTTAGGTGGAAACCCAACTGGGAAAAACCACCCCTTCCAGCAGCTACTGGAAGGATTTCAACTCAACTTTATTAATGTCTATGAAGAATACACTTGAATCAGCTAGTACAACTCCCGTTTACTACTGTTCTAAGCTGCGCCCCTGCTCAGACACCAACAAACTCCGAAGTTCTGCAGCAAGCCGTCTCACGCTAGATGGACTGATGCAGTCTCTAGCCTAACACGAAAAGCACTCAACCAACGTAGTAAACGCGGTCACGCTCGCTTCCTTGCTGCCTCTGCTCGTCTCCTTGTGCTCTGGTCTCGATCGCTCCTCGCTATCTCACAAAGTCACACAGAATCCGAGCTGCTGCTGCTGGCTTTTATACTAAGCCACACCTTCCAAATCAAACCTACAATCCATGCAAGATTCAATTAGGAAATATCAGATTTTATCTCACAATATTTTATCTCAACTCTAAACGGTAGTTAGAATATTATCACAATCAGTTATGGCAGTTAGAATATTATCACAATCGATATAATCAGTTTTGGCAACTAGATAATCTTCCCTGATTTTTCTGTCCGAAATATCAGGAACTGCTACTACTAACGACTTCAGACTAGTTCAAAGTCATTTGCATCAAGTATGTCTCGAGTTTCGTAAAGTCTTCGACAATGCAATACGAGAGCATTCAAATCTCCCCAAGTCCAAATTGCATAAGAAAAAGCCGACTTGTTCATAACCTAGAATTCTCACGCATCAGAAGAAGCACTCACGACATCAAACGCACAACGACATCAAATTGGAAGACACATCAATGGGAGTCAAAACCTATCTTCGAGACATCTATAAACACTCATCACAACTCTGAGGTAACATGTGTCATTTGATTATTAGTTGATCGAATTATTTTTGGCAGTTTTGAGTATGTGTTTAAGACATGACCTTGGTAAGCACTAAAACTGAGTGGAGATGAAGATTGAAATGATCATTGTGCGCTAGTTTAAACTTTATTGTTCGGGGACGAACAAGAACTAAGTGTGGGGTGATTTGATAACGCACAATTGTATGAGTTAAAGATCATCTAAACCCACTATTTTATGTTTCTTTCATGTATCAAATGCGTCACTTTTGGTGTTGTTTAGTTTTCAGGAAAGAAATTCAAAAAGTGCACAAAACCCTACAAAAAAGTAGATGTTGGACACCAAGCTTACGTCCCTGGAATTTCCAAGCTTACGTCTAAGGATTTATTGTAAATTCAAGAGACGTAAGCTTGGTAAATTCAAGAGACGTAAGCTTGGAGTGTCCAAGCTTACGTCCCTGGAATTTCCAAGCTTACGTCAAAGGATTTTTTATAAATTCAAGAGACGTACGCTTGGAAAAAGCAAGAGACGTGCGCTTGGAGTGTCTCGAGGCAGCATTTATGAGCTTCGAAGAACTCAACAAATTTGGCCATAAATGGCCAAATTCTTCCAATATCCGAGGACCTATTAATGCAGGGGAATGAAGGCTATAAAAGGAGACCAATCTACACAACCTTTTACCACCCCTTTTACACACCTCTCATTCATCTTCCTTAGCACCATTTTCTTCACTCAAGGGGATCATCCCCAAGTGGTGTGGTGTGGCTGCTGGATTTGGAAGAGGAGATCATCATCAGGGCTGCTGGATTTTGCAGAGAAGATCATCTTAAAACTCACTGAAAAATCTCTATTCTCATCTTGTTACTTCATTGTTGTAGTTATGAATCTTATGTGTAACTAAACTCACCCAATTTGGGGAGTTGTTTGTTAACATATATTGATGATTGTTATTGCATGATTATTTTGTGTGAATTTTATTACAATTCTTTGTGCTTGATACATGCTTGAATGTTTATTTAGAGTAGCCTAGCGGTGAACTATGGTTAACATGTCTTGCATGATGTTTGTTTGATATCATTTTAGTAAAGCCTAGCGGTGTAGCTATTTTGATATTTATTCAAGTTATTATCAATCTTCATGAGAGCTTAGCGGTTAATTGAAGACTAGGATATATAGAATTATTTACATATTATCTTAGCGGATGTATGTTTGTTGTGTCTTTAGCGGGAACAACTAAATAAATTCACATGATTTACACATGGTAACAATTATTTTTATGTTGCAAGCAACTCCTTAAATTGGTGTTTGATAGTGTTACATTATTTGTTACTTGTTACTCACACAATTATTCAAAACCCCCCTTTTTAGGAATTATTAGTTGAATAAAAAATATACTCTTGACTTAAATTGCTCTCTCTTGGATTCGACCCTACTTGCCGCTTGCTAGCTTGTAGGAAATATTATAAATTAAGTTGACGCACTCAACGACGTGCTCGTCAAAATGGCGCCGTTGCCGGGGAGAGCATAATCTAGGATAGAGTATTATTTTTTATTTTTTGTATTTTATTTTTCTGTGAATATTTTTCTGCATTTTACTATTCCTCAAGATGTATTATGCAGGAAATATGAACAAAAATGGTAGCCAAAACGGTTGGAAAAAGTATGGAAAAAATTTTATGCCACCGAAAAATTCATATCGCCGAGAAGCAACAATGAAGGAGCTCTCCATGCCAATTATTTATGAGCAACCGTGGTGCATAAGGTCCAACCCTGACGAGGATAATTTTGAATTTGACTTGTCGGTTCTTAATCACCTACCAAAATTTGGAGGATTATCGGGAGAAAATGTAATGCAATACTTACATGAATTCACGAGAATTTGCCAAACATTTAGACCATATGCCGCGTCGGAAGAAAGGTTCAAGTTAAAATTATTTCCCTTAAGTTTAACTAACCTTGCAAAAAATTGGTTCTTGTCTTTGCCTTCAGGAAGTATTCAAACATGGGATCAAATGCAAAGAAAATTCTTGGATAAATACTACCCTCTTGCAAGAGCAAATCAAGCGAGAAGGGAGTTGTCCATTATTCGACAAGGTCCAACCGAGTCGATGTATGATTACATGGAACGGTTCAACACTTTGGAACAAAGTTGTAGTCATTTGGGATTGTCAAAGAAGCAATTAGTGGAACACTTGCTAGATGGATTCAGACCCATGGAGCGATGGATGTTAGATGCTATGGCTGGTGGCACGGTCTTGGACTTGACAGCAACTCAAGTAAGGGAATTGATTAATGAAGCCGCAGAAAATGCCAGGTTTAGAGAAGAAACAATGAGTAGAGAAGATAATGGCAGATCAAAGGATGTATACAAAGCTGAAACAAGTACCATGGCTAGTGAGTTGAAGGAACTGAAGGAAATGGTGAAAAAGATCGCCATGGGACAAGGACAGACCCCTAGACCTTGTGAGTTTTGCAAAGCAATTAGCCACAAAACCGACGAATGTCCTACATTATTCGAGGATGATCACCAAGAAGCGAACGCAGTGGGAGGCTACCAAAACTTCCAGCAGAAACAAGGACCTCCTAAGTACAGATTGGCGGCTAATGGCTATAGTTGGAGGAACGAAGGAGGGTTCGCTGAGAATCAGAATCAACCAAATCAAAAGCAACAACCTTACCGGACACCGTTCCACCAAGACGAGTTCAACAACAACTCACATGGGCAGTACCAACAGAAATGTAACTACAATCAGGCCGGTCCTAGCAATTCAACCTCTAGTAAGCCATTAGAGGAAGTAGTGAGGGAGTTAGCCCTGAAGACTGATGGTGCAATTGCTAACTTAACTAAGCAAATGACAGCAATAGCTACTACAGTCAATGAGCTTAAGGAAGATAAGGGAAAGCTACCATCACAATCAATTTCCAACCCTATGAGTAACATTAGCGGCATGACTTTGAGGAGTGGAAGAAACATTGAAAACGAGCAAGGAGATGACGATTTCAAAAGCTGCCCAGAAGGATCCACGGAGGGTGAACAATTAAAAGGCGCGGAGGGTGAAGAAATATTGAATAATTCAGTAGCGCCCGCGGCTGAAAATACTTCACCGTCCCCTGTTCAGCCTGAGGTAAATCTGAATTTTTTGATTTCTAATCCTCTTCCATTTCCAATGCAGATGAAAAAGCCTCGAACAAGTCTAGAAATGGATCAAGAGCTTTTGGAGTTGTCGAGAAAGGTGGACATTACAAGTCCATTGGTTGTGGAAGAGCAAGATTTAAATGTGGCTTATGGAAAAGATGCACTAAATGTTCCTAAGATTGAATCGAGACCAATTCCGAATATTTTCAAAGGCAAAGGTGAACCACTATCGGTCATAAATGAGAGAAGGATACAAAATATGGTGGTTGATCACTTGAACGAGGCTTCTCGAGAAAAGCGTACCCTTAGGCGAATCAAATACCCAAAATTAACGAGGTACCGTCGAGGCAACGACGTTAAACAAATGCAATTATTGGGAGGTAACCCAATTAAATTGATTAGTTGCTTTTAACACATTTAGCACATGTATTTATTTTATTTTCTGTTGAGTTGTTTGAACCTTCTCTTTGCCTTTTGTTTTGGGCCAATCCGCGATGACTCGGCTTAATTCAAAAGTGTGGGGTGGGGGTGCGTCTGTTGTTTCACATGTTTTATTAGTGTTAATCGAGTCTGTTTTGAGTGAGATGAATGATAGTGTAAGGTATGTTATGTCTGAGATGCATGCTTACTTTTCTGTTAAAATTTTCGTGATACGTGTGATTAAATGATGTATATGCCAAGAGTTGAGATAAAACAGGATGTGGAGCTGATAGAAAGGGTTACGAAACCCAGAGATTGGTCGACAGTTTGACTAGAAGTGTGTGAGATTGTTGTGAGTGTGGAGGCTGAAGCTCTAGGTTATGGTAAGGAAGCAAATGCTCCACTAAAGGTAAGTTCAGTGGGACGGGAAAACAGACCGTCCTAACTTTAGAGTTAGTAGGTAGGAAGGGATGAGTTACAACTTAACCTGACTTACTCGAACACTCGATGATAAGAAAGAGCGGGACGAGTTCCATAGCTGGTATTCGGAGGCTGTGACTGGAGCTGTTCATGAAAAACAAAAGGGGCGGAATGACGAAAGTATGTAAGGAACCAAACTATTCAAAGTCATTTGCATCAAGTATGTCTCGAGTTTCGTAAAGTCTTCGACAATGCAATACGAGAGCATTCAAATCTCCCCAAGTCCAAATTGCATAAGAAAAAGCCGACTTGTTCATAACCTAGAATTCTCACGCATCAGAAGAAGCACTCACGACATCAAACGCACAACGACATCAAATTGGAAGACACATCAATGGGAGTCAAAACCTATCTTCGAGACATCTATAAACACTCATCACAACTCTGAGGTAACATGTGTCATTTGATTATTAGTTGATCGAATTATTTTTGGCAGTTTTGAGTATGTGTTTAAGACATGACCTTGGTAAGCACTAAAACTGAGTGGAGATGAAGATTGAAATGATCATTGTGCGCTAGTTTAAACTTTATTGTTCGGGGACGAACAAGAACTAAGTGTGGGGTGGTTTGATAACGCACAATTATATGAGTTAAAATCATCTAAACCCACTATTTTACGTTTCTTTCATGTATCAAATGCGTCACTTTTGGTGTTGTTTAGTTTTCAGGAAAGAAATTCAAAAAGTGCACAAAACCCTACAAAAAAGTAGATGTTGGACACCAAGCTTACGTCCCTGGAATTTCCAAGCTTACGTCTAAGGATTTATTGTAAATTCAAGAGACGTAAGCTTGGTAAATTCAAGAGACGTAAGCTTGGAGTGTCCAAGCTTACGTCCCTGGAATTTCCAAGCTTACGTCAAAGGATTTTTTATAAATTCAAGAGACGTACGCTTGGAAAAAGCAAGAGACGTGCGCTTGGAGTGTCTCGAGGCAGCATTTATGAGCTTCGAAGAACTCAACAAATTTGGCCATAAATGGCCAAATTCTTCCAATATCCGAGGACCTATTAATGCAGGGGAATGAAGGCTATAAAAGGAGACCAATCTACACAACCTTTTACCACCCCTTTTACACACCTCTCATTCATCCTCCTTAGCACCACTTTCTTCACACTTTGGAGATCATCTCCAAGTGGTGTGGTGTGGCTGCTGGATTTTGAAGAGGAGATCATCAAGGCTGCTGGATTTTGCAGAGAAGATCATCTTAAAACTCAGTGACAAATCTCTATTCTCATCTTGTTACTTCATTGTTGTAGTTATGAATCTTATGTGTAACTAAACTCACCCAATTTGGGGAGTTGTTTGTTAACATATATTGATGATGTTATTGCATGATTATTTTGTGTGAATTTTATTACAATTCTTTGTGCTTGATACATGCTTGAATGTTTATTTAGAGTAGCCTAGCGGTGAACTATATTAACATGTCTTGCATGATGTTTGTTTGATATCATTTTAGTAAAGCCTAGCGGTGTAGCTATTTTGATATTTATTCAAGCTATTATCAATCTTCATGAGAGCTTAGCGGTTAATTGAAGACTAGGATATATAGAATTATTTACATATTATCTTAGCGGATGTATGTTTGTTGTGTCTTTAGCGGGAACAACTAAATAAATTCACATGATTTACACATGGTAACAATTATTTTATGTTGCAAGCAACTCCTTAAATTGGTGTTTGATAGTGTTACATTATTTGTTACTTGTTACTCACACAATTATTCAAAACCCCCCTTTTTAGGAATTATTAGTTGAATAAAAAATATACTCTTGACTTAAATTGCTCTCTCTTGGATTCGACCCTACTTGCCGCTTGCTAGCTTGTAGGAATATTATAAATTAAGTTTGACGCACTCAACGACGTGCTCGTCAGTGAGCCAACATTTTCTGTTGTTGAATCAACTTGGACATTGAAGTAGATATCTCAGATAAACATCCTATTACATTTGTATTTATACTGTTTATTTCTATTAGTAATTCAATATTATTTGTATTCCCATCAGGTAACAATGAGTTCTACCATATTTTTTCCTATTTACTTTGCATCTGGATATTTTGTTGTGTTTTATTTTTAAAACTCTGCAAGTACTCTTTGTTCCTCGCTCTTTTTGTGGCAAGGGAGAGTAATGTTGGTGTTTTGAACGTGATTTACTTGGATGTTCGTTATTTTTTTAATTTCGTATAAACTTTTTTGAATTAGTTCGTACATCGCACAGTCAGGTATAGACACATGAGATATGGAGTTTTGCTAAAAAAATCACCAAGGGGGTGATTGTGAGCTCCATGACTTTGCAATGACAAATTGTTGAAAACCAACTCGAAACATGAGATGTTCAAGAAATTGTGTAATTCTCTGATAGAGTTTATCAGGTCATCGAGTCAGCTAAAGGTCCGGATGTCATTAGGAACGTAGCTAACTCTTTGGGATTTCACTCACTAACGACAGAACTGGTACTGAAAGTAAGGAGTCAACTGGTACTAGACCAAGTGAAATGGAGTTAAGTTTTCTTTGTTCTTCATAGCATTCATAGTCAGCGTCAACAATTCTACTCTTCGAGGTCTCGTAAGTAACATCATTAATAGTGAAATGGTCGCAATCATTTGAACTCGATTCCTCCATTTGTGCCTTACTATCCACGCTATCAGCTCATCCCACAAAAAATGGAAACATAAATACCAATATCAGCAAGGCTTTTCTCAATTGGCTTCACTTGAGGGCATAAGAAAAACACGTGATTACTACACCCTCCGCATATCGTTACACCAGCGCACCTCTTCCTTCCTTATCCCGCCCACTTCATTGTAAGAAACTAACCCTTAATAATTAGTCAGTTGCAGAAGCTATGCTTCAGAAGCGAGATAGTGTTCCCTTTTTTCCATTTCTTTTTTGATCATGATATGTGAATAACTCTTACGCTCTCATGTTTGTGCATGGATTCTATAAACATCTCCAAATCATTTACCATCTTCCTCAACCTCCACAAACTTCAGCGCTCTCTCACACTATCTAAGCAACCTTTTGTTTTAACAAAAATTCATACACTGACTAAGGGTACAAGTCTCTCAAACAATACCACTCAGGCCATTTGATACAGATATTATCATTTCAATAGAAAAATCTGAAATTTACAACAAAACCAAAGCTCTGATTAAAATTAAGCAAATCCTTCATACTTAACTAGGCCTGTCCAACGGGCCGGACCGGGCCACTATATTTTATATCAAGCCCAGGCCCTAAAAGTCTAAAAAAATTCAGGCTTCATGAAATTTTCGGGCCGGGTCGGGCCGGGCTTGGAATATATCACAAGGCCCACCACTGTATGAAAAGCCCGTTTTTATCGGGCCTCAACATGCTAATACGGGCCAAAACATCAAAACACAGACACTAAAAACATAAAACGTACACACAAAACAAGCCAAATCATGAAGTAACAAGAAAAGCATACAACTTACCTAGTTTACATAAAATGCCACTGGCATACATCTTGACTGTCATGACATACAACAAAAATAGATCTTCAAACAAATCTGAAGAACTACAAAATACCAAGTTGCTAACATATACACATATCCTACTTCGACTCTCTAGCAACTGGTCGTTACAGAAAGATCCAAAAGCAGTGGCGGAGCCAGGAAAAAAATTCAACGGGGTCAATGAATATAATATATATATATATAAAGTATAATTAATAATTATTTAATTATTTAATAATTGATAATTTAATAGTTTATTATTATATTATTATTTAATTAATGTCCATCTGCAATATTAAGACTAACATTGTTGTCTTACATTGGATTTTTAGAAATTAGTGGGGTCAATCATCATTTTTTATGGGGGTCAAAGCTTATTTACTTAGGTATATTTCATGCAATTAGTGATAATTAATAGGGTCAATTGACCCCTATGTTCATAAGGTAGTTCCGCCACTGTCCAAAAGTAAGATGGCTACAAACCGTTTATGTGCTTGTTAATAAATCTCCGTTAGAATAAACCATCCACAACATGAGTTTCACTTATATCATTTTCATTGCTTTCAATCCAATCCGGTCTGCTAGACACATTATTCATCATTTCCTCCGCGGCAGACTCTTCAGCAGTAGCATTTGAGATCTGCAATTAGCCAATGACCAATCTTTAAGACAGATTAATGCTTCAATTGTGTTCGGGCTTAAAGCTGCCCGTTTTTCAGATATAACCCTGCCCCCCGCTGAAAATGCAGCCTCAGAAGCTACGGAGGAGGCAGGAATACTTAATAAGTCCCTAGCCATTAACGATAACACATGATACATCGAGAAATTACCCTTCCACCAATCCAAAATATTAAAATTTTCAGTTTAATCAGTTTCTAAAGTATCAGCATCTAATACTTCTGCAAGTCAGTTAACGTACTCGTACTACTCACTCTAGCACGTTTCAATGAAGCAAACGGAGAGGGAACAATAGGAACATTTATATCAATTGAACCTGAATCTATTTCAACATTATCAATAACAGCAGCAGCATTAGAAACATTTGTATTACTAGCAGCAGCAGTATATGACCGTTTGTAAGTACTATACAACTGATACAACACGCTTCTTACGGATTCAAGTTTCAAATGGATTTCATGATCAGACAAATCATACATGCCAAGCCAAGTTTGAATAGCTAGTAACTTAAAGCGAGGATCCATTACAATTGCCAAACAAAAGATCACAAGAAATTCAGACCAATATTTGTCAAACTTTAGCTTCATTGATTCTAACACGTGTTTAAAAACAGACATTGGCTGATATGCTTTAAATGTTAAAGCAATATTCACTAAACAATTAATCACTTTGTTTGATGTTGGAGAATAAACTCCGCTGCAAATTTTAGTTGAGGTACCAAAGATCGATAAAAAGTTCATGCTCAATTTCGCTACAATCCAATCATGCTCACTAGGTACAAGAAGCAAACCATTCCTAGTCTCATTAACCTTTTGACAATATCTATGGAATGCATGAAAGAATTCAGAGTATATTGAGTTTGTAGAGTGTGGAAGAATGACAAGTAAGGAAGTAAACAAAGAAAAGTTTAGAAAAGAGTATTGATTGTACTCCCTCTGTCTCATAATGTTTGTCCACTTTCCATTTTGGGTGTCCCCTTAAGTTTGTCCACTTTCGTTTATTCTCAACCACACATTCTACTTTTTACTCATTTACTTATTAATTATTTATTCTCAACCATACATTTTATACCTTCTTTCTACCTTAATTACCGTGCATTTTGTGCTTTTGGACAAACAAAGCGGGACGGAGGGAGTACTTAATAACAAGAGTACACAAGTAGGGTATTTATACAAGTCTTAGGAAACCATGTTGGCCTAGCTAAGGTTGGTTTAGGTAAGTAGATAATCAAGATTTGGTTTCTTTAGGAAACCTTGAATATCTTTAGGAAACCTTGAATATCTCTTGAATATCTTTATAAACTTACTGCCCAAGCTTGGTCCTCCATGTTTCCTTAAGTCCAACATGTACCCTACATGTTTTTCTTATTCCAACAATGCAGATTTATACTGAACAGCAACTTTCAGCAAATCATACGTGCTATTCCATCTATGCGGCACTTAATATCAATATTTTTCTTAGTTAAACCAAGCTCAGCATAAGACTTAATCCAAATTTCATGTCTTTTGATTGAAGAATTAATATTTCTAACAATGGCAGTAATTTTTTCAATTCTAGGTGAAAGAATCGAAAGCCCATCTTGCACAATCAGATTTAAAATATGACAAGTACACCTAACATGCATTAGTTGTTTATTTAAACTATTAAACATGAGATGGTCAGATAATTTACCAACAAGAACATCATTGTTAGAGGCATTATCTAGAGTTATAGTAAATACTTTATCATGCAAATGCCATTCAATCAATTCACCATAAACATGAGCGGCTAGCAGATCACCGGTATGAGGATATTCAACCATTTTAAATGGTAAAATTCGTTTATGCATAAGCCAATCACTATCAATCCAATGCTCAGTCAAACACATATAACCCATTTTTTGCCTAGATGACCACATATTAGATGTGAAACAAACTTTACCTTTGAAACACACAAAATAAGCAAGCAAATCAGATTTAGATCTATCAAAAAGCTTCATTACTTCTCATTTACAAGTTTGGCGTGAAAATGATTTAAATTGAGGTGCAAAAGATCTTTTAATCATACCAACAAAATCATGAGAGTCTACAAATGAAAATGGCAGTTCAGCTCTTACAATAAAGTACACAATTTCAGACTTAACTACATCATTGTCAAATTTAAAATTAGATAACAACCCTGACTTTGCCTTAACTAGCATCATATTATCTCTAATATCAGCACTATTGCTTAACGCACTAATATGCATCTTAACATGTCTAGCTAAATGAGACGTTCCAGCTGAAGTTGAACATGACAAAAGTTTGTTGCATACACTACATTTAGCTCTCTGATTTTTTTTCCATTTTCTATAACTTCAGGAGGTTTTTCAAAAATATTCCAAACATCATATTTAGCAAGATGTGTTATATCAGTTTGCAACATAGACATTGTATTTTGTTCAAACGTTTCACCAGTACTAGACTGTGCTGGATCCATGACAACAACAGTTTAATAACAATCACAAACTACAAGCACAAGCAACCAATCAATACAGATAGCATACAACACACACAACTAAACATTAAAGGAATTAGCTATAACGCAAATATTAATAAAGCTTTAAGTTCAGAGAAAACCGGATTCGCTGATCTTGATTAATCATATGCATCATGAAAACCTTTAGCACACCAAAACCTTATCTGCTTATCTTGAGTTCCTACAAAATCAAACAAATAAGTAATCTTTTATAAGTATCATATTATAAGTTAAGATTAATTAAAAAACACAAACCTTGTTTCAATGTCAGTAGATCTCATGTCTGATCCTCATATTAGGTATAAATCTATAAAAGTAAACAAAAATATAAGTAAATGTAAATAAAATTTATAAAAATAATCAGATCTGAAAGAACACAAATCCATACAGATCTGAACAGATTCAAAAAATCAAACAGACCTGAATACATGCGAAAAGATCTGAACACATCCAAACAAATCCTAACACAAGCTAGTAGATCAAACAGCTCCGAGTAGATCCGAGTAGATCTGAGTAGATCTGAGCAGATCCAAGTAGATCTGAGCAGATCCAAGTAGATCTGAGCAGATTGGAGTAGATCTGAGCAGATTCGAGCACATACGATGTCCAGAATCAAACTAAAAAAGGATTAAACAGAATCAAGCGATAAAAATCTAAATAATCCAAAAATCTGATATAGAAGTTGCCTACTACTATATTCGAACAAAGAAAAAATGATTACTTGAAAGAAAATGACCTTCTTTGTTGTTATGAGTGAGATTGAGGAGGAGCATCAAGCTTGTCGAGGATTTTAGGGATTGTGAGAGTGGTGACAGTTTAGAGATGAAAGTTGAAGAAAGAGAGAGCGGCGGAGCGTATGTTGAAGTTGTGAGACAAATTGTGTCTAGGGTTACCTAGCTATCGGGCTGGGCTGCGAATAAAAATGACAAATTAGAAGTCGGGCTTCTTTTATTAATTTTCGAGCCGGGCTTTCGGGCCTAAAGGGCTTTAAACATCATACCCGAGCCCTTATATTAAGTTTCGGGCTTGGGCTGTACTCGGGCTTCTACTCGTGCCGGGTCGGGCTTGACAGGGCCGGGCTGATGGGCTTTATTCTGATTTTCGGGTAAAAGGGCTGTCTAGACACCCCTATACCTAACCCTCCCAACTCATTTGTCTTGCACACGTCCTTTCAATTAACTATACTGTTTGACGAAAATTTTCCAGACTAGAAAAAGCTTCTATAGATGCTACAAACGTTTTTAACCACTTCTTTGTGAAGAATTAGTGTCCTCGTCCAATATGAGTTGCTTGTAACTAAAACATGAGCTCAACTAACACCAACTAACCAGCATATGAGAGACATTTATAGTTCATGATATAAGTTTTCGTCACATTCTTTCTTTATTGGTTTAACAAAAGAAGTAGACAGACTTCTTGAGTATAAAGAGACTTCAAGATATCGCATCAAAAACTTTCTTACGAGCCAGACTAACCGAAGACACAATGACTACATACTACCCGCAAGAAGTTTCACCAAAAGTTCAACCATTCTGAGAAATCCTTCAACGTCTTCTAAACACACAACCAATATTTTCAAGTGCTTTTGTAAATATCAGCAGTTCGTCAACAAACATCAGGTAGGTAAGGCTCACTTTCTAACACTGGGTGAAATTCAAATATCTAATCTAACTTCAATAAATTAAGCCTTTTAGACAATACTTCATAACTAGCAAAACAAAAAGGGGCACCATGACGCAACCCTTTGTTGCTTTCAATAAATTACAGAAGCTCTCCTCCTTTTAGTAGTAAAAGAAATTTTAGAGTTATTATGCAGGCTATAACCACTTTGACAAAAATGAATGAGAACACTAGTAGAATCATTATCTTCTTCAAAACAATCCATTTTACCATATTATGTGCTTTACTGATGTCTATTTTCATCAAGAATTTGTTGTTGATACTTTTATGTTGTACCCTGCAACAATTGTCTAAGCGAGAAAGATGTTTTGAGATTTATTATTTCTTGATACGAATGCAGAATAGGAATGACCAATCATTGGGCAGGATCATCTCCTTAAGAAAATTGTACAGAAGAGTAGAAATTTTCTTGTAAGGCGCATTGCAAGCAACTTATCGGCAAGTATTCTCTTTTTTAAAACAAAATTGGTCAAGGTATTCAGAAATCCAAACTCATGCCATTATCTATCCCCTCTAACCTACCCCGCAAAACTCGTATCCCGCCCCAATCAAGAATTGAACACGGGTTGGCTCTAGAGTTGGGCAATTATTAGACCTGTCAAAAAAGTCCAAAGTCCATTACCCGCCCATTACCCATCCGTTAAAAAATTATCCATATCTATCCATTTAAGTTATTGGATAAATTTATCAGTTAACCATTAGTGAATCATTTAAGTTAGGGTAGTCCATTAACCCATCAACACCCATTAAAAGAATTAAAAAAAGAAAAAGAAAACAAACCTAAAACCATCTCACTCACCGACGTCCGACGCCGCGGCTCGATTTCGCCGACTCGAACATTGACACACCAACGCCGACGCCATCTCACCGCAACTCATCTTCATAATTTCACATCCTTCTTTGGTTCTTCCAATGAATTTTAGGTAAGATTTATTAGGGTTTTTGTTTAATGGAGATTTGAATTTTCTTATTAATTTCAGCTGCATGTTTTAGGGATTGGTGGGTTTTCAACTGTTGCTGCTTTGTGAAGATCGTCTCGCTTGTTTTTTCAATTGGAAATTTGTGGCTATTTCTCTAGTAAAAATTGGGAAATTATCTCGCTTGTTTTTGTGAGTTGAAGATTGTTGAGGTCGGTTTTCTGATCTGGTGTTTAATTATGATTTCAGCTGAGTTTTTAGATTAAGTATTGTTATTCTATAGTTGTTTCTGTTGTTGTTTTAGATCTTTTCATTTTCTGCTTCGAAAATTTGATCTTACAAGATTATAGACAACTTTTGTTATATATTTTGTGTGTTTGTTCATTTAGAACTGAATGTTTCTTATCCTAATTATTTTACTTGTCTTTGTGTTAATTGTTTACTAATATCGTAATATATATTTTGTAGATGAATAGTGATGAAATGGAAAGTCAAGATGTGCCGGCAAGTGAACAATCAACTCAAAACAAGAAACAAAGAATTAAGAAATCTCGGTGTTGGTCGTCTTTTGAAGAATTACCCACACGTTCTGATGGGTCAAAATATGTAAGATGCATCAAGTGTGGAAAAGAATTATCACATTCTACAGGATCTGGGACTGCAAATCTTTTACGTCACCAAAAATTATTCTTACTTTTATGATTTACTATTGCAGGATTTTGATGATGCATATAACGAGGGAACCAATTCAAGTATGAGAAACGAATTAAGCAGTTATTTGGAGGAAAAGCTAGACAGGAAGATAGATATCGATGTACTGAGTTGGTGGAAGGCGGAACAATTTAGATATCCTATTCTTTCTCGTTTAGCAGGTGATATACTGATGATACCCGTCTCAACCGTTGCTTCCGAATCTGCATTTAGTATTGGTGGTAGGGTACTTGACCAATATCGAAGTTCATTATTACCAGAAACCGTGGAAGGATTGTTGTGTTGCAGAGTTTGGTTATTTGACAAAAAATGTAAGTTTTTAATTTATATTGACGTATATGTTTATATTTCTAACATAATATACTAATTTTCTTTTTTTGTAAATTTCAGATGAAGACTCAACTACTATGGTTCTTCCTATAGAAGATGCGTTGGAAGTGAACATCGTTTAAGTTTTATTAGAGATTCATATTACTATTCTCATGAAAATATTGGATGTTATTGTTTAACTTGTTACAATATTTTGTTTTAAAACCTTATTATGTTACTTAATTATTCTGCATAAAACATGTTGATTTCATATATAAAGTGAAAAACAGTTGATTTTACTGTTTTTATAAGAAAAAATTTGTGATTCATATCAAAATTAAAAAATAGTTATATGAATTTAAAATGATTAAATTAAATTGATTTTGGGGAAACAGAGATTAAAAATTAAAAATTAAATTGATAAATGAGTTAAAAGGGTAATGGATAAATGAGTTAAACGGGCGCTAATGGATAATGGGCACTAACGGGTGTAAAGGTGTTAACGGGTGTAATTGAGTTAACGGGTGTTAACGGGTTAACGGGTGTTAATCGATAAACCGTTACCCATCAATACCCGCCCATTTAACCCATTCTATTAAATGGGTTTAATGGATTGATTATCCGTTTACCCATTATCCGTTTAATACCCGCCCGCTACCCGCCCAACCCGCCATATTTGATACCTCTAGCAATTATAGCCCCTGCTCTTGCCAACTAAGTTAACAACTGATTAATGCCATGTATTCTCTTAGTTCAGAGGCTAGTTGAGTTTTGAGAATCAATATGTTGCACTAACTTCAAAAGTTATAATCTCATCGCAAAAGAATTTTGAGATTGCTTGATAGATGTCCGGGCCACAAGATTTCCAAACCGCTTTAAAAAATTAATTGTTATATCCATCTAGACCTCCCACCTAGTTTTTTCGCAACTTCCACAAATAAATGCGTTAAGTTGTTCTTATAACTATTGAAAGGTGTTGTTCCAAATGTATGACATGTTTTGGAAAAGAATAGTTCAAGTCTTAAAGCCTGTCGAAGGGAGCAGACAAGAGTAAAGCCAGGACAGGAAACAAAGCTAGGACAGGGAACTGAATGCAGCTAGGACAGAGAGGTTTCCTAATATGAATTTGGAAATTCTAGATCTACAAGTAATACAACCTGAAGCAGGATTTCATAAGCAAGATAAGTAATCTTGATAAGGATAATTTTAGAAAACCTAGTAATAGAAGGTTTTGTATAATTTACTAAAGCTGGAATTTAGAAGTACAAATGTCATTAGGAATTATGATGTCTTAGCCATATATATAGAGTTCAGATTTGCTGAAGACAAGGAACCCAAGAAAAAACCCAAAGCTTATACATACTATCGAGAGACTTGGGGTCAGAAGGAGATTGTGAAGTTGTGCCTGGGACAGGACAATTGTACAAGGCATATCAGTTCTGCTGATACCCTGCTGCAGTGGGCGACTGAAGCAAACGAGTTGAGACAGGCACTCAGGAGGAGTTGTCTTAGACAAGTAGGAGAAGTTTCTCTACCTACAAGGTAGTAGGTTTAGGTTTATTGAGTTGTAGTATAGGTTGTCTTGTCATAAAAACGTTGTACTAAACTCAGAAAATAAATCTAATACTTGTTGGACCCGGGTGAGGGTTCCCCACATTACGGACAAGTTGTCCTGAAGTGGGTTAACAAATTGTGTGTGTGATTACATTTTTATTGTTAACTGTTTTCACATAAGCTGTCACGGACAATAGGTAACCTTTGACAGCCTAATCAGCGTATTGGGACTTAATCTATCTAGGACAATAGAATTTCAAAAGGCATTCAAAATACCTTACAAATTCAGACTTAATATCAGCCTAGCCAAATGAAATCCTGCCATGCTACATTCTGACCAAATCAATCATATAAGTGTTTCTTCTTCTGTTGATAACATTGTGGAAATACTGCGAATTGAGGTCTCCTTCTTTAGCCAATTAATACACACCTTTTTACTATTATAAATAAATTCATATATAAAGAGCTTCCTCAACTCTAACTTTTCTCTTCCTCCTGAAAGTGCTTTACATTTCTGGACTTTTGTTCAGCTTTACTTGAATAGATAAAACTCTAACTAATCTTGATGCACCCTTCTGTTCATACTGTCTGCAATATAACTCATTTATATCCTCAACCCCTTCTTAAGTTTTTTAAGTTATTTTGAATGTAAATCAGGTTCCTGCACCCATGCCTCCGTTGTTTTCTTAATGAAATTTTAATTCATCTAGGCCCAGAAACTCTGAAATTCAAACCAATTTTTTCTTCCAAAACTAATTAACTTAACTATACCAGGGTAAAGGTATGAGATTTCGGGCTCTACGAAAAGCTAGACAGCATTAACAAAGCTACATATAATTTTTTTAACCAAAGTTCTGTCGAACATGGTCCAAATTCTATTTTTATTGTCCTGCTTATCTGATCATGTAAACCAAGCTCAAGTAGTTGATATATGGACAAGTAAACTATGTATTTGTTTATGTTTTACCTTAAGTTCTCGTTTATTCCACTATATTGTGAGGTTGTTTGATGCTTTCTCCATTTCAGGTTCATAATACATATTGAATGATGTGAAATGGTTTGAAGAAATGAGCAAAATGGAGCGAAAGTGTAGTTTGTAGAGGCAGCTGACCTATTCATCGTTGAAAGCTTGCAAAACACTGCTCGAGTATCCAATTAAGACGAGTAGTAGCTTGTTGGAAAGCCAACTCAATTTTCTATAACTTTCTTTTTTTTATTAAACTCAAACACAAAGAGTATCTAGGAGATATGGACCATAAAATCAGCAAGTTAGACAAAGGCCCAGAAATTCAGTAGTTTAGCTTAAAAGGCCGATGAGTATAAATACAAAATTTTCTAGAATTCAGCAGCCATTCTTTTGGAGAGTTTTAAGCACTAGCAGCCATCCAAGAATCCACTGAAGAATCCACACCGAAATCAGCAACTTCACACTTTGATCTACTCTCCTTTCTTTGTTTTACAATTACTTCCACTGTATGCAACTTTGAGTTTTAAAATACATTATGTTTTGCTATAAAATCATCATGAGTGAGTATTATTAGTGTAGTGAGGATCCTTATGGATTCCTAGGTTAAATTGTAATGCAAAGACTTGTACTCTACTCATGCATAATGAAGTTTTGATTGAAAAATTGTGTTCTTGCCTTTCTTTCTATGTTATTAATTTTGAATGCTTAAGGATGGAATGAGAGTTGAACTTGGGATGTTTAAGATTCATGATTAGTAATGTTGGACAGCGTTTGCGCGCGAGAGCGACAAGCGCAATAGATAAGATTAAGCTTAAAGCGGACTTGAATTACTGATCAATAGACCGAGAGGTTGAGAATCAATAGAGTTCTCTGTGATTCAACAGAGTGAGAGTTTGAGAATCACTTCCCTTAGGTATTACCGTCCTTCTAAAGAAGGAGCGAGAGTTGAATCTAGAATGCATAGTACTTCAATATAGAACTATCAATCGAAACCTTTTTATGCATGAATTACTGTTTTTGTGTTACTATCATATGACCCAGGTGTGAAGTAGGATCCTTACTGTATTTTTAATTTATTAAATTATAAACTCATTCTCAACTTGTCTTTGGTATATACTAGAGATACCTCGATACCATAGGATCAAAACCCATATTTTCGTAGACTCGCATAAGTAGTTCTAAGTAGCATAGCGTAGTCTAGACTTTTCTTTTGGGACTCAACCATAAGTCACCCTAGGAACTATAAATTTGTTTGACAATAGCGTGATATGAAAATATTTAATGATATACTCTCCCTAAAACACCTCATCAAAACGTCATCGTTGCCGGGGAATTGTCTTTAGACTAGTTTATTATTTAACATTGCTTATGTTTGTTTACTTCACCTTCTCTTGTTATTTTGTTAGTTGGTTGTGATTGCGTGTTTTCATACTATTCTTGTCTATTTTGATTTAGTTTCAACTTATTAAAACTTTCTTTGGTTGTTGATAGGTGTTTGAACTCGACAAAAAGGCGCGCGCGAAGAATAGGCAAGAACAAGCTCCCACCACCAACACCTAACCAAACTTCTTATCCCTCCAACGTTTCACATGAGCTACACAGGCTGAACTTTGTTGCCTCATCGCCATGAGTCTTCTCTTATCAAAAACAATCAGAAAATATGTAGAAATCATGATCGAGGAATGATGGGAATGTTGCGTTTCTGCAAGAGGAAGAGATAGGGCTGATTTGTGGTACGTAACCCCAAAAGCAGCAACTAAGTCTTACTCGAGACTAGAGGTTTAGGCTGGTGTTTATACGTTCATGCTTTTAATGGTCTGTTTATCTGCATTTCATTATGCGCTGAATGTTTATCTTTGGTCGTGCGCTTTAAACGAAAACATCTTAGTGAACTCATAGTATGATTTGTTTGCACATTTGTTTTCTTATCTTTTGCTTAGCTATTTGTTTTGCATTGACATATTTATAACGGCTAGCTTAGTTAAGTATGAATGCAGAGGCGCACTAACGTTTTCATTGAGTTTCAGACTTTGTGAGATCACTTGAAGCACCATTCAGCAACTATCTTCACGCGAGAGAAGTTTCTTTGAACTTTCTCGTTCGTTTTCACTATGTATTGCATAGGTGATAGAGTGCAGTTGTACGCTATTTTATGTCCTTTACAATGCTTTTATTCTAACATATTATGGTATAAGATTACGCTTTTGGTGTAGTTTTGTATTTCAGGTCTTAAAGAAGAGTTAGAACAAAAACGCAACAAGGAGGCTGAATCTCGAGCAAAAAGATAACAAGGCAACAACAACAGACAAAAGACCACTAGCGCGCGAGCAACATGGCGCGCGAGTGAAGAACGCGCAGCAGACAGCAAAACGGTGACGTCAGCAGATAGCGAGATATTCGGAACGATGACGTCATCACGCGCGAGAATATTTCTAAGTTCAGTTTTTGGAGATTTAATATTTCCTAAGCTGATTTTTAGAGATATAGATGATTTCCTACAGATATCCTTGCCTAAATATTCGTGGAAACCCTAGGAGGCAAGGCTATAAATACAAAGATTTATGGAGATCACATATACACGCAGAGGGAGCTGACGGCGCAGAGCAGAATTCCGGCGAAGACGTGCGCACAACCTGTCACGCGAGCCTGACGACGCAGCATCCAGATTTGTCTTGTTATTTTAGTTGTCTTATAATTATTCTTGAGATGTATTCGATCAGTATGTCTAGCTAACTTACTGATTTCGGTTTGGATTTGGATCTATGAATAATATGTTTTTGAGGTCTTGTTCTTAATTTACATGATCAAGTTTAGTATTATTATTCCGCACTCCATTGCATGATAATTAGGTTAGACAATTAAGCGAAGCCTTGCACCGCAGACTTAGTTGTAGAATCTAGTATCTATAGTTAAACTATCAGAAGTACGTGACTGTGAATGATAGGAGTAACACTAGAATAGGCAGTAACTACCTTGACCGGATTCGTTATTGACTAGACTAGATTGAGTAGTAATATCATACAAACCTTGACCGGAATGTATGTGTAGGTTATTAAGCTGTGACAGGACCTTAATCTACGTGTACAATTATATCATGTGCCTTTAGTGACCAAGGATAAAACATAGAGTTCATAGTGAAGAATCTGAACCGGATTCATCTCTTGCATATTTGTTTGCGTCTTTCATACTTGCTGTCTGTGTGTGCGCCAGTTGTACTTGCGCAGCAGTTTTTCTTTCTTTCTTTAATACTCACGCACAACCCAATCTTAGTTTGTAGTTGAAAAGAGACTTCCACCGTTCCCTGTGGATTCGACCCCAGCTTGCCAATACTATACTAGTGAGGAGAGTCGGGACAAATTTGCAGCACTCAACGACGTGCTCGTCAAATTTTGGCGCCGTCGCCGGGGAACGGCTAGAGAAGTTTTCTTTTCTTTTCTTTTTCTTTGTTATTTGATTTTTGTTTTTTCTTATATAAAAATCCAAAAAAAATTAGTTACGTTTAATTTAGCTGTTGTTTTTGTGTTGCATGGAAGATTTTGGTGAAAACAGTGTAATAGGCAGAAGAAGAGAAACTCCAGACGCGCCAGCGCGCAACGCCGAAAACATTTTTGCTCGCCTAAACCCAGCTGAACTCGATTTAATCAGAAGAGAAGTACGCAGAGATGTAGAGTTCAACATGGACGCTGACATGCAGAGAAATAACAACCAGCTTCCGATAAATGCTAATGTTAACGCGCCAGACCCAGTCGCGCGCGCACAGCCAGTGGCGCGCCGCACCATTAAGGAGATGTCTGCTCCTCACGCTGTGAACCAGCCATGGTGCATCGTACTGCCACCTGATAGTCATTTCGAGCTACGAACACAACTTGTTCACTACATACCAAAATTCCATGGTATGGCTAGTGAGAACCCAGTAAAGCATGTACGAGAGTTTGCGGCCATTTGTGAGAATATGAGGAATGGGAATGAGGATCCAGAGCTGCTGAAACTTAGAGCCTTCCCGTTCTCATTATGTGATTCAGCTAGACAATGGTTGATGGGGCTAGCTCCTGGTTCAGTAAGGACATGGGCCGAGTTGCAGGAACGATTTCTAGACAAGTTTTACCCCGCGGCCAAGGTATCACTGCTACGTAGAGAGCTTGCTGCACCGAAACAGTTGCATGGAGAGTCATTATCAGAATATTACGAGCGATTCAGGGAACTTGAAGCGAACTGCTACAACCACGGACTCCCGCAACATGTACTGATAGAGAACTTCCTCAACGGGCTTACTGAGATGGAACTCAGGTTGCTGAATGCGTGTGCAGGAGGGAACGTGAGGAATATGTATCCGGAGGATGTATGGAAATTAATAGAGGACACGGCTGACCAAGTTAGATATCAAGTGTCACTAGAGAATAACCGCGCCAGAGCACTGCATCAAGTAGACGTGACCGGAGAGATCAAGGAATTAAAGGATATGATGCAGAAGCTAATGTTGAAACAAAGCGTCGAAGCAAGAGCGTGTGAATTCTGTCACGCCACAGACCATCTGACTGACGCATGCCCCTCCCTATTCGAAGAACACGCAGATGTTAATGCAGTAGGAGGATGGAACAATGGACAAGCTAGGCAAGGACAGCCTAGGTTTGGATTGGCAGAGAATGGGTTTAGTTGGAAAAACGATCAGAATTTCCAGAGACCACGCGCTGACTGGCGCGCGCAACCAAATGCACCAGCTGGCGCACGACCTTTGATGGAGCGTATTTATACGATCCATCATTATCTTATCTCCGTTGTTCTTACATGCTTTATTTGCAAAATATTACCTTGTTGTAGTGTTTTGCGTTTCAGGTATATTTGGAGTACAATGGAGATTTCACACGCTTATGGATTGATTCTAGACGGATTTGGAGCATGAAGACGAAGAAAAGGAGCAGAAGGAGACTGGATGACGTCAGCATGACGTTAGCCGCGGACGCTACTGTATTTTTATCCGCGGACGTTATTGAATTTACAGAAAAGCTTAAGGGTCCGCGGATAATATTCAAGAGGGGTCCGCGTGACTTTCGGCCCGGCCCAGTTCAGAAAATCAGCAGCTTTTTGATTAGGGTTTCGATCCTAATGGAAAAAATCTTTGGGGACGGCGAAATTCCAGAGTACAGAATAGAGAATAGCAAGCAAGCTTCAACTTTTGTCTTCAAAAACGATAACTCTTCGAACTCAATTTCAGTCTTTTGTTTTGTTACAATGTTTTCTATGAGTAGCTAAATTTCCCTACAGTTTGGGGAATTGAGTTGCAACATTGTATGAGATCATTGAATAGCAAGTTTTATTCTAGTGAATTCTGTTCTTGGCTTTAATTGCATGTATTGTTATTTGCCTAACTCAGCCTAGCGGTAAACTTAGGTTTATAGCAATTGCATGATATCTAGTTTAATTGTCATAGTAGTAAAGCCTAGCGGTGAAGCTATTGTGGTAGTTGGATTAGGTTATTGTTACATCTTCTTGAGACTCTAGCGGGTAATAGAGGATAGAACTAGAATTAGGTAACTACCCTAGCGGGACTATCTGATTAGAATAATTATAAGTTACTAGGTTGAAATTTGTCTGGTCTGTGATTACTAGTTGCAACGAGATTCCCTGAACTGTGCTTTCTCATTCAGTAGTCAAATCTTTACCTTTAGTTTTTTTAGTTACAAACAATCATTCAAACAAACCCCCTGATAGGAGTAGAATTAACTGGTAGATTAATTCCTAGACTAGATTGCTTTCCCTTGGGACCGACCCTGCTTATTGCTATACTAGTTTTGAGTAGGTTATAAATTTAGATTTGCAGTGCACAACGACGCGCTGTCAACCTTACGCGCCAGTACCTTCCTACAACCCACCACACCGACGCACTGAAGGACAGACGCAGAATGCTCAACCACCCAAGAAGTCGTTGGAAGAAATAGTGAGTCAGTTGGCCGAGACAGTACGACGGAATGAAGAACAGAACGATAAGAGGTTTAAACTGATTGAGAACCAGCTCACTCAGATCGCCACCACTGTAAATGAACTGAAGGCTAGTGATGGTAATCTGCCCTCTCAGGTCATCCAAAACCCAAAAGGAAGTATCAACATGGTTCAGATGGACGCGCCACAACCAGAACACACCAGCGCGCCAGTTGATACGCGCCTTACTGATGGCGCAGCAGATGAACATAATAAAGAAATAGTTGTTGCACCGGTCTTTTCACGCACCAACCCTGACCCACCAGAGCAGAAGGAAGGTACTATGCTGAATGATTTCCAAGCAAGCTTGAAGATATGCTTAGCTCCAGATTTACCAGAAAAACTTGCTGATCCGGGAACCTTTACTATTCCGTGCTTTATTGGAGAAACCCTGGTTAGCGAGTGCATGTTAGACTTAGGAGCATCGGTTAATTTGCTGCCATATTCACTGTATTCAGCATCGTCAATGGGACCTCTAGAGCCAACGGACATTGCATTATTACTTGCGGACAACTCACGGACCGAAGCAAAGGGGAAAATAGTAGATGTCTTGACCCATGTCGGCAAACTCAAGTTTCTAGCAGATTTCTACGTAGTTGACATGAACAAGCCGAATACGGAAGCAAGGGAATCAGTGTTGCTGGGCCGACCATTTATGAGGACCGCGCAAGTGTGCATTGATGTCGGGAAAGGTATGGTGACATTACAAGACAAGAAGCACATACTCAGATTAGATGTCATCAATAGAATCAAGTTATCGGAGGAACCAGTGGTGAATGATTGGATCAACGAAGCACCGATACCAAGTTATTCTGGGATGATGCGCGCCAGTCAGAAGAATATGCCTTTGGCGCGCCAGAACAGTATAAAGAGTAAGCCACCAGATAAGAGGCGCAGAGAGCGAAGCCGAGAGCGACAAGACACTTGGGAACAACATAGGAACGCAGATCAGGTGCGCAGGATGATCATGCAGAATAGGGCTACTCAACTCAGAAACGCGCAAGGCACACAGACTAGCGCAGCATCAAGACCTAATACGCGAGACTTCGCGTTTTCTATCTCTTTACCCTCCGATCATATTGATTACTCTCATTATTCTGATATTAACCCACTTGAATTTTTGCTATGCAGAAAAGATGATGACGCGAAAGGAGGCAAATATTCAAGTGTGGGGGAGGTAAACCGTGCGCTATGAGTGCACATTTGCGTCGAGCTAACGACGTTAAACAAAGCACTCGTCGGAAGGTACTCCGACAAACTTAACTTAGTTTATTTTTATTTGTTTTGTGTGTTTAGTTTAGTTTAGTTTTGGTTTTTGTTTTAGTTATAGGTTTAGTTTTAGTCTTGGGCCCATGTAGTTTTGGGCCATGCATGCATGTGGGTTTTTTGCACTATAAATATGTGATGAGAGGTAAAAATTTTGTCATTTTACATTTTCACCTCATCTCTCTAAACCACAAGAACCTAAGCCATCACCGCCGCCGCCTGTCACCGCCTACCGCCGCCGCGCCGTCGCGCAACCCAGAATTCTGTGAATTTCAACCAGAACGTAGATCTCGGTGCAGGTAACCCACTGTTCAAATTTCAGCACAATTGGATCAGTTTAGGTATACCAATTGTCCAGTAAGATTTCTAGATCTAGATCTGCTCGTACACGCGCGTGACAGGACACGCGCGCCAGTTTGATATTTTCGGTGTGTTTCTTTGCTACGTACAATATCGATCTGTGTGGACCAGTCCGAAAAGTTGGATTTTGAAATCAGATATAGGCTGTACAGTAGATGCGAGTTTTTGCCGACCGTTTTTGTCGATGAAGAGTTCCTCCGCGAGATGGGGCTCTATGAGGAAGTGCATGCGGCTTTCACCGCAACTGGATGGGGATCTTTCATGGAGCTATCCTCGGACACGGACGTAGAGGATACATTGGAGTTCCTCGCGTCATACGAGGGATTGGCTGATCGGGTCAGGTACCGCCACAGGGGCGTGTACTTCGAGGCCACGCCATCACAGTTTGGCGCAGTCATGGGACTGGCGCACATGCCTGGCGCAGAGGTAGATGCGCATACGGACCAGGAAGCCTGGGACGCTTGGACTGACGGCAGCAAGCCGTATGCCGGAGGAAGGAGCCTCGGCACTGAACTATTGGAGCCGAAGATGTTTTATCTTCAGAGGCTCATTTCCCACTCCATCATCGGCCGCTACAATGGATCACAGCGGCCCGGACTACTCGATATGGAGATCCTCAAGGGTCTCTACTACGGAAAGAAGGTGCGCTACACGCGCTTGATCACCGGCTACTGGGAGGCCGTGAGTATGAAGGGCCCGCTGCTATGCGGAGGATTGATCACGCACTTCTTACGTGCGCTACATATGCAGCCCTGGCTGGAGGAGCACACTCTTGTGCGGGCTGAGTATCTGACACGCCAGAAGATGCGTCTCTACAAAGGAATCAAGGTGCGCGCGGATGGAACCGCGTACTGGAGCTACCGGCGCGGACTAGAGAACATCAGGGCTGCGCCAGAGGTTGTGGCGCAAGAGCCAGTGGCGCCGAGAAGGAGCAGGCGCCGATCAGAGCGTGCGCAACCAGAGTCCAGCGCACAAGCCAGTGGCGCGCAGGTATTAGTTGATCAGCGCTGGGTGTTCAACGCTCAGCGCGTTATGGAGTATGTGGCGCCACAGGGTGCCAACTTGGACTTGACGCCATCCAGAGGCTGGCGCGTTGGAGAACCAATCCCGGAAGAGTACGCACTACAGGGTGAAGACCCGATCGAAGAACTCTCCCGGTCGTTCTCTACCTCATTTTAAATGTTTTGATCGGTGTAATGAATAATTCGGCGGATGTTTTGTATTGCTGTTTTAAAACACATGTTTTTATTCGGTGCTTTAATTTTAATCGGTGTTTTTAATTGACTCGGTGGGTGGCAATATTACAAACTGTGATTGGTGCAAAATGATTATATGTGCATGCATTACTATTGTTTCTTTACTACTTGTACATAACGTGAGGACACGTTTTTGTTTAAGTGTGGGGGGGCAGTAGTACACTATCTTAGGAGTAGGAATCTTTTTCGTTTTTTAGGATAAATTTTTCGTTTTTAATAAAACCAAACCGAATATGAACACATCTCAAGAGGTAACTGCGCGCGAGAAGCATTGGCGTGCGCGACCTGTTTGCGCACTCGCGCACCTGAGGTATTTTGTGCTTATATGACATATTCTGATTTTTGGTAATTTTTTCGAATTTTGTGTATCTCTTGAGTGGAATAACGAGGGATGTGGAGTTGATAGAAACGTCCTAGAGAAGCAGTCGATCGAACGAAAGCTTGAGGATCGGTTGCATGGTTATGAGTATTCGTGGAGGTTGGTACTTCGCGGTCAAAGGAATAAGAGCAAGCTCAGTCACGCAGATGCCGAAGGCGAAACCCTACCAGCGTGACGAGACGGAAAAACAGACCGTCTTCGTGGAAGTCAGTTGCTCAGGAAGGGGCGCGCGGTTGCAAACGCGTGACCTGACTTGCGCGCGACTAATCAGAAGCGAGAGCGGGGCGTGGTTCCATAGCTGTTATCCGAAGGCCGTGATTGGAAGCCGTTCTAGGGAAAAATAAGGATCCGGACCAGAAAGCAGAGTATTCAATTCAAAGTGAAAGCTTACAAGGCCGAAACGATGAAAAGAAGAAATTGTGCAACAGAGATTATCAATATGTCCGAGAAACAAACAGTAAAGCGTCAAAGACGTAAGCTCAGAAACCCTAAGACGCGGATCAATCACGTACCAAAGAAAGCGGATACGAATAACCATGCAATCGCGAATCAAGAAGAATTCGGTGACCGGTGCTTAAGCAGGACTATCTCCCAATCATCCGAATTGATATGCATTCCACAAGAGAGGTAACACAAGGTTTGGATTAATTACTTAAGTCAGTTTTGTGTTGTATGATCACAATTGCGCAGGTTGTGAGAGTGGCGCACATGTGTGGCGCAGTAAGTCCAACATTCACGCGTGCAGTACACAAGAGGTAAGGAAGCCGACTTGTTCAGGGACGAACAAGAGTAAGTGTGGGGGATTTGATAGAGTGCAGTTGTACGCTATTTTATGTCCTTTACACTGCTTTTATTCTAACATATTATGGTATAAGATTACGCTTTTGGTGTAGTTTTGTATTTCAGGTCTTAAAGAAGAGTTAGAACAAAAACGCAACAAGGAGGCTGAATCTCGAGCAAAAAGATAACAAGGCAACAGACAACAGACAAAGCCACTGGCGCGCGAGCAACATGGCGCGCGAGTGAAGGTCGCGCAGCAGACAGCAAAACGGTGACGTCAGCAGATAGCGAGATATTCGGAACGATGACGTCATCACGCGCGAGAAATATTTCTAAGTTCAGTTTTTGGAGATTTAATATTTCCTAAGCTGATTTTTAGAGATATAGATGATTTCCTACAGATATCCTTGCCTAAATATTCGTGGAAACCCTAGGAGGCAAGGCTATAAATACAAAGATTTATGGAGATCACATATACACTTAGAGGAGAGCTGACGGCGCAGAGCAGAATTCCGGCGAAGACGTGCGCACAACCTGTCACGCGAGCCTGACGACGCAGCATCCAGATTTGTCTTGTTATTTTAGTTGTCTTATAATTATTCTTGAGATGTATTCGATCAGTATGTCTAGCTAACTTACTGATTTCGGTTTGGATTTGGATCTATGAATAATATGTTTTTGAGGTCTTGTTCTTAATTTACATGATCAAGTTTAGTATTATTATTCCGCACTCCATTGCATGATAATTAGGTTAGACAATTAAGCGAAGCCTTGCACCGCAGACTTAGTTGTAGAATCTAGTATCTATAGTTAAACTATCAGAAGTACGTGACTGTGAATGATAGGAGTAACACTAGAATAGGCAGTAACTACCTTGACCGGATTCGTTATTGACTAGACTAGATTGAGTAGTAATATCATACAAACCTTGACCGGAATGTATGTGTAGGTTATTAAGCTGTGACAGGACCTTAATCTACGTGGACAATTATATCATGTGCCTTTAGTGACCAAGGATAAAACATAGAGTTCATAGTGAAGAATCTGAACCGGATTCATCTCTTGCATATTTGTTTGCGTCTTTCATACTTGCTGTCTGTGTGTGCGCCAGTTGTACTTGCGCAGCAGTTTTTCTTTCTTTCTTTAATACTCACGCACAACCCAATCTTAGTTTGTAGTTGAAAAGAGACTTCCACCGTTCCCTGTGGATTCGAACCCAGCTTGCCAATACTATACTAGTGAGGAGAGTCGGGACAAATTTGCAGCACTCAACGACGTGCTCGTCAATAGGGACTAAGCAAGTTTTACTCACATTATTGTATTCATCCTACCTTATATAGTTGATCACACGTTGTAATTTTTGCTAAGCGATTATGTAGCATCTTTTTAAAATTATTCACCATGATCTAGCTTGATCGTTATTCATTTCGATGATTGTATTCAAACGTATTTGGTGTTTTGACTAGCTTGATTTGATTCATTCTTAAGCTCTTTCCGTGCATAAAACATGAGGTTAAGTTCAACGAGCACGGAAATAGTTTTTCATGTGAAAACTCATACTTCTTGTATTCTTTTAGGTGACTTTAGCTTCTTGTTAAGCTTTGTAATTGTTTTGCTCACATCACATGCTCCATTGTATTTCACATAGGCATATTGTCAAGTTTTAAGTGTGAGGTCAAATAAGATGTTTGAAGAATCAGATTTTCTCGTTGAAAAGCTATACAAATGCGAGGGTTAGGAAGGTAAGTTACCCCTTGAAAGCATATGTATACTCTATAAAGAAACGTTCTCATTAATGTCAAGAGTATTCATAAAACACAAAAACGATAACACTAAATCACTAGATTCTTGACTTTATGCCTATCCCGAAAGTTTTTTTGCATGTGTATGAGTATGATATTACGATTATGCTATATACGTGGCAGCTCAGAGAGGCAGCCTGACCAATTGATCTTTAGAAAATCACCAAATATAGCTCGAATGTCCAATTGAGAAGATCAGTATCTCGTTAAAAAGCTAATTCAGTTATCGATAACTTTTTTGTTAATAAGATATTCACATTCTGAGTGAAAATGGGGGGATTGAACCGGAAACCCAGCTTGGCAGACTTTGGTCCAATCACTCATCCTAGGTCAACTCCATCTCTGATAAATACAAAACTTTCGATGCAGCAGCAAGTGTGTCGCCTCTATAGGAAGTAACCCTAATTAGAGATCATCGGATGTGACCACGAACCCTTGGAATTTTGAAGCGGACACCACGAGAGAAGAATTGATGACTCTTCTACTCTATCATTTTATTTATCACTTTACATTATCTTATATCGTATTTTTCTTTTTCCTTACTGTACAATGCTTATGAATCTTTTATTAGTCAATGTTTGTGTTTGTGTTTGTGTTTGTGTTTGTGTTTGTGTTTGTGTTTGTGTTTGTGTTTGTGTTTGTGTTTGTGTTTGTGTTTGTGTTTGTGTAATACATATTTTGATTGATGTTTCACATTTTTATCTTTATTCAATTCCTGGCCTCACCATTTATTCTCCATTTGTTGGAATTTGTTATTCCTCTCGCCATGGGTGTGGAGGCTCTTCATTTCTTCCCGTGTTGGGCGTGGAAGCTGTATATGTATGAAGTTGCTATAGATGCAATGAAGTTGTGTCAGAATTGTTTGGAAGACGTGTTCAAGTCTTGGTGGTGGGATCCTTTGAAGAAGGCTGTGCTTAGATTGAAGATAATGTACTTGATGTATTAGCTAGATGTGCTAACAAATATTCTTGTACTACATGTACCACCTATCGGGAAAAAAAAGTGTATGAGACATGTTTGGGGATAAAACCTCTCACCTTTCTCTCAAACTTCAATTGATATTATATCATTTTTATTTTACATCTGATATTAATGTTACCAATAACACGGCGTGCTGGAAATGTGAAACAAACAAAAAACAATCAAATAAAGCTAAAAGAAGGAAAAGCAAAATCAATTAGCGATGGATCCTTTGTTCCCCGTCGACGGCTCCGATCCTTCTTGGCCGAATTCCACCATGAATCGAAGCTCATCGGAGTGGGCTTTCCAGAGATTTCTCGACGATGTTTTAAAACCCGAAGACGACGACATCCAAAATCGCATCTTTCAACAACAACAGAATCAAGTCAACGCCAGCGATGATGTTGTTGAGATACCAAAACCCGTCAACTCCGGATCGTCTATCACCTCCTCATCAATCAACGCTGATGATTATCACGCTGCTCTTAAACGTCGGCTTGATCTCGCTTGCGCTGCTGTTGCTCTTTCTCGAGTACCTTTTTCTCTTATTTTTAATTGAGTTTTATCAGATGTGAATTTGTGGATGTTTTCTTAATTTGTGTGTTTGTGATTTCAGAAAGCGTCTGTTTCTCCTGAACCAGCTGCAACTGCTTTACCTACTGAAGCCGGATCTAAGGCCACATGTGAGTGAATACATTGTCCGCTTTTAACTATGCTGAATTTAGTTTAGGGCTCGGCTCGCATTTTTTGCTAGTATTTTGTTTGTAAGCTTTGAACGCCCTTTTATTGTATCTTCGATTAATTCATTAGCGTGAGTCATTTGCCTGGCCTTGTGCTGATTCTGTTACTACGCATGAGTTGGTGATCGTTGTGATGTATTTGACATTGTCAATGTTTTCATTGCAAGACTTCTGTGCATTACATTAGTGTTGGTTGCGTTGCAGTTATAGTTGTTACAACCAACAAGCCATTGAATATAATTATGTTTCAAATTTCTTTCATTTAATTGTCTCTTAAAATTGTTTGATGTTTAACCATTAGGTGTTCCAAAATCAGGGCCACTGGCACAAGCCAAGGATTGGGGAACTATTGATTTATCGGTCTCAAGCGATAAACCAAAGTTGCCAGCAGTACAAGTCAAGTCATCAACCAGTGGGTCATCAAGAGATCAGTCGGACGATGACGAGCTGGATGGTGAAGCAGAAACTACTGATAACACTGGTCGAACTGATGACAAGCGTGCCAGAAGGTAAGAAGTGTTAACTGAGTCTTAAGCTATGTTGGACTTTAGCTAGATTAAAATTGTGAAGTATGAATGGCGACTAGTAATGGCGACTAGTAATCATTCTCCAACTGACTTGATTCATCTAATTTTTGGTCTTCAGAATGTTGTCGAATAGAGAATCAGCAAGGCGATCGAGACGCCGAAAACAAGAGCATATGAGTGAGCTTGAGACACAGGTTTGTTGGCAGAGACTTGGAGAAAGCTTTTTATTACCTACAGACTGTAGTCTATATCTTGGATATCACATGACATTGGGGTCATAATTTTGTATAGGCTGCCCAGTTGAAGGTTGAGCACTCGTCACTTTTGAAAAACTTGAATGAATCTAACCAGAAATACACGGAGGCTTCTGTCAATCTTAGAGTCTTAAAAGCAGATGTGGAGACACTAAGAGCTAAGGTAAAGTCTTTTTGCGTACATCTTACTCGGTCATGAGACTTCAGAGATCGTGTCAGTCAGAAATCTAATTGCTTACCCATTTTAATGGAATTCTGACATACTGTCGAAGTTAAACAATATTTGTGCCATTTGTTGCTCATATGAGCAAGATGGGGTGTTCATTGCTTTCTGCTAGATGTTTAACTTTAAGTAAGAATATCCTCTATAATAACATACCCAATACCCAAGCATCCACTTCTTGTACTAGAAGTTGAGTAGTTAACCACTTGATATCTGCCACTTATATCCAATCCCTTTGTTGGGTCCATGAATACTGACTAGGGAATTAAGGAACTCTTTTACGAAGTATATACATATGACTGTAGAACCTAAATATTCCATGTTTTACGCTGTGAAGATGATGTCTGGCAGATTTATTGTGCCAAAGCTGAGATGTCTGGTACAAAACTATCTTTACTTTTTGTGTCATTGTTTCACGAGCTAGTTTTATGCAGCATGCTCTGAACATCTCTTATTATGAATGTTTACTTATAGTTTCTTTAAGGAGTCCATTATTTTTTAGACTAATGCCTTCGTTTGTGTTATTTATGTCGGATAAATATAACAGGTGATGATGGCTGAAGAAAAGGTCAAAAGATTGACAGGGGTGAACACACTTCCACCTTTCACTGATGCACCAATTGTAAACATGGCATTCAATAACAACAGCATCACCAGCTCCATATTACCTGGGACAAACCACCTCGTTCACTTGTCAGCTGCTCGTCCTGCACCTGCTCGTAATAGCGCTAGCCCAAACCAGGGGCCATGACTAATTGCCATAATGATCTCAATTCAGCACAATGATTTAGACTGTATTATTACACCACTCTGTGTTGTTAAAACATATGTAACCAACTACATAATTATCATCTTAGACTTCTCCTTCCCCACATCTTAACATAGCATTCGTGCACGAGTCGGGTATGGAAAGATTCGGTTTTATCCCCCACCCGATCCGGAAAAACCGTGGTTTCATTTAATAAAATTCGAATCTGACCCGATAAAAAATGGTAAATCTAGATCCGTCCATATTTGACCCGATTAAAAATATCTAATAAAAAAATGCTACTTAAAAATATTGAATAGTTTTTTTGTGTGGGCGTTACATTCCCTCTTACTCAAAATATGTTTAACTCAAAATAAAATAAAAAATACAAGTTATATTTATATATGTTTGAACCAAAATTAGAGTAGAAGGCAGCAGAGTGGAGTAGGAGCGGTTTGCCTTGGATTAGGTAATGGCTTGAATCCCACTAATTACGAATTTATTTTTTGATTAAAAATCGGTTCGGGTATGGGTAACCCTATTGAAAACCCAAACCCATCCCTAATGTTACTGTAGCTTGGGCCAACTTGGTTTAGCAATCAAGAGCGTTCGAATTTGAGTCGCCCTGGACGCATCATTTCTCACATTTTGCACAAGGAGTAGCGGCCTAACAGTCAGCCATTCAGTCTCTGAGTTTCTGGTCTCAGAGGTCAGTAGCTCAAGCCCTCCTCAGTGGTCTCCGTCTTGAGTCTGGAGTCTGTCCAGTCCTTGACCTACGTAGGAATAAATTTTAAAAAATCGGATCAAAAAGCTCAAGTTTGTTCGGGTTGATGGGTTGGGTTGGGTTATGCCCACCCCTAATTCTACATTACTATTATTTCTAATCATTTTCTTGATCGATAATTTCTGCCCCAAACTCCCAAAAGGGTAACAAATGCTAACAAGTAGGTGATGTTAGTTAATTGGGGTGAGTGGCCAAGTTTGAACTTCTGCTCAGATAATTTCTCGATGTAAAGCATCAGCGGGTTCCACTGATTAGGGGTTTCCATTCCATTTGGCCTAAAGTCCTAAAGCTCGAAAATAGCCCGGCCCGCACTCTAGATTGAAAAAAGCCCAAGCCTGAAAGCCGCGGATCGGACTAGGGCTTGAATTTCGAAGCCCGCTCGGTCCGAAAAAAGCCCGGCCCGATACAAGGCCTGAAAAGCCCGGCCATAAGTATTTAATTTTAAATATATATATTACATTCAAATTTAAAGCATACAATATTTATATCGTTTATATGACATTGTGATAGCGTAAAATGGTATACAAACATTATTTATCTACTTCTAAATGCATATATACTGGTTTACGATCAGTATATTACAATTAAATTTAAAATGTGGGCTACTCGTTGAATATATTATTTAAAATTATCGGTATAAAAATCATTATAATAAATTTTGTTTAAAATATGTGTTCGAAATTAATTAAAATTTAAAAAATAGATTAAAATTTTAAATTAGGCTCGATCAAGCCCGCTCAAACCCGAAAGTCAAAGGGCTTTGAAAAGCCCGTGGGCTTTACGATTTTAAAGAGGCTCGGCCCGACCCGAATTTTCAAAAGTCCGAATTTATAGGGCTAGGCCGGGATCGGGTCTTACGTTTTAAGGCTAGAATCGGCCCTGCATGGCCCATTGGACACCCTTACCACCGATGATCTTAAACAAATTACGTGACTATTTTAAAATAATTTAGCCAACAAAATAATTTCAGCCTCTGATCTCCTTACTAAATACTTATGGTCTGTCATGATAATAAATGGGACTAGGGCTTTGCTAGAAGCACCCAACCTCGTTGCACACCAGGTTCAAAATGGAAAAAATTCATATCTTTTGGCTTTCAAAAATTGAATTAGGAATAGTATATTAGGAATTTAGGAGAAAAGACAGGAAGAATTAAAATGAATGACCAAAATACCCTAGGTTGCTGGGCATTAGAGCAGGTCCAACTCAGGCCCGCTTGCTGAGTTGACAGTGAGAAAATGAGACCCAACTCCAAATTCACCCGTTGGAGCATTTATCAAAAAGTTGGGATAAGTTGGGAAGGCCCACCACAGTGGACAAACCCACTTCTAACACATCTTCTTTTATCATTTATTTTTTTATTAAATTTTCTATTACTTTAATTTTTGGTATTGAATGACTACACCAAATGTAACTGTTTACATGCTAAATGTTAACGTTGGAGTTTCAAATTTTACCGTTGTGATTTTTAACAACACTTTTTACCTTATAAATATCATCTAATATTTTTAACACTTCTCACATTCTTCCTTCTCATTTTTTAGAGCAATATGAATCCCCATCAAAATACACCTTCAAATCCTCGAAACACAAATCCAAATTCTCAATCCTCCGACACTCAATTTTCATATCCATTTCCGCATCCTTCTTATCCGTATGTCCAAAATCCAAATATCGATTATCCTCAACCTCCAAATTCTCAATCCTCCAATACTCAATTTTCATATCCATTTCCGCATCCTTCTTATTTGTATCCAAATATCGATAATTCTCAACCTCCAAATACTCTATTTCCATTTCCTAATCCTTTTACCCCTTATGCTCCAAATTCACAATTTCAATATGCTCCAACTTTTCAAACAATACCGTCACATTTCAGAAGCCAAGAAACACCTACCAAAAATCAAAATTCTCCACACTCACAAACTTCTGCTTTTGATGCTGCGAATATCATTGATCCGAACGAAGATATCAATGATGTTGATGACACGCGAGGAGGTGCAACTCAGTGGAATTGGAGTGAAGATAAAGTCTTAATTAGCGCATGGTTGAATGTCTCAACTGACCCCATGGTCGGGACTGATAAAAAAGGTGAAGCATTTTGGAATCGAATACGTAACTATTGTGAAGAAAGTAATCCGGGGCTTATCAAAAGAGGAGTTGTGGCTATCAAAAAAAGATGGCAACGAATAAATGAAGGAGCGCAACGATATGGATGGAGCGGGGAAGAACCTTTAGCCCCTTATGAAAGGTACATTGAAAGAAATGTCCAAATTCGTGATCGACAAAACATCGTCAGCTGCAATCCGATTTAATTGAGCATATCGCAACGTTCCATAATAGTGGTTAATTTATTTAAAATGTAATGTTTTTAATCGATTGAAGATGTTGCTCTTGTAATGTTTTTAATTTTCTAATGTGTTTTAATAATAAATTATATTTTTATTTTTAATTTTTGTTTTGTAATTATTAGTTAAAAATTAATCATTACTTATATATATATTATTTCAATAAATAAGTTATAAATTAATTAGGTAGGACCTAACTAAAAATTGGAGTTGGGCTCTTGCATTGGAGTAACTTGACTAACTCACGAAGAAACCCACATTTTACTGATGTGGCATCCAAAAAGCAACAATCAAAAAATGTCCTTAGGCCCTCCATTGGACATGCTCTTAGCTTGGAGGTAGAAGGGTTTTATTGTCCAACTATACCATATAACAACGTTTTTTATAAAAGCACTATTTTAATATAATTCTTATTTAAACAACGCATTTATCATTAAACAATATTAAAATTTTAATATCCTACAGCGCTTTAACAAAAATGTTATTGTAAGCTTTCCGCGATATGATTGGCTGAGTCTGACAAACACGGATTAATATCTCACTCATTCTTCGCATTTAATCCAACAATCCACATTCGTTAACGGAAATTTTTGAAAATTTTGTTTTTCCCCTACCAATCCTCCTATATAAATTTATATTTCATCATCACCCACACGCGTCTTCTCCTCTTTTCTACAACCTCCCACTCGGAGTAATCTCTCAACCCTAACTTCTTGCGTTTAAGTTGTTATTCTGTATATAATTACTAATTTATTTTTTATTTTACATATGATCGCATACTTGAATAACGGCATGAAAGGACATGAGTCGACATATGACAAGCACCCACACCCTGAAATTTAAAGACGCCCACACCCTGAAATTGAAAGACCCCACACCATGAAGTTTAAAGACCCCACACCATGAAGCGTTGTTATGAATTTATGACTAACAACAGCAGTCGATACAATAGCTCTTCATGAAGCGCTGGTAAAGGGTCCAAATTAACATTGTTAAAGGGCTTTTCTGTAGTAGTGCAAGTTAGTTATTGATGCTCGAAATTTCATAGAAAACTTGCAAAGTTTGAATCAATTAGAAATGGATGTCAAGATCTCACGTCGACGGGATAAAGGAAAACATTTTTCTATAGATAACCCCACTTGAGGTATGTATAAGTAGTTATCGAAAGCTCTATGAAAACTACTACGTTGATGCTCATGGATGCAAATCACGAGCCAATTTCCCCTTAAAACGCAAAAACTTGTGTGAATCTACATCATGCAACCCCGCACCTCCCCATGTGACATCCATGAAACATAATGAGAAAGTGGAGGAATTTTCTTAACTAGATGATTGGGTTTTGATCAGTATAAAAAGAGGGCCGCTATCTCCTTTGAGGATCATTTGAAATATAACAATTCCTTACTCGCGCCTCAGTAACAATAGCATTCTTTTTACTCTGTGACAATCGAAGGCCTGCTCAATTTTGTTTCAACTTATTTGTGCAATTAGTCTTGAAGTTGTGTTGTCGTATCTTGCGAGGCCAGTGACAGCGCGTCGTTGTGCACTGCAAATCTAAATTTATATTCCTACTCAATACTAGTATAGCAATAAGCAGGGTCGAACCCAAGGGAAAGTAATCTAGCCTAAGAGTTATGCTACTAGCTAATCCTACTCCTATCAAGGGGGCTTTGAAAGGTTTGAAAACTAAAACTACTAATAAAAGAAAAACACAGTTCAGGGAATTTCGTTACAACCAGTAATCATAGACCAGACATGCATCAATCTAGTAAATTATAATTGTTCTAATTAGATAGTCCCGCTAGGGTTGTTACCTAATTCTAGTTCTATCTTCTATTACCCGCTAGAGTCTCAAGAAGATGTAACAATAACCTAATCCAACTACCACAATAGCTCCACCGCTAGGCTTTACTACTATGACAATTCAACTAGATATCATACAATTGCTATAAACCTAAGTTTACCGCTAGGCTGAGTTAGGCAAATAACAAAGCATGCAATACACAACAAGAACAGAATTCACTAAATTAAAACATGTTATTCAATGGACTCATACAAAGTTGCAACTCAATTCCCCAAACTGTAGGGAAATTAGCTACTACTACAAAACATTAATCTAAAATTGAGTTCTGAAGAGGAAACTTTGCTGGTGGCCGTCACGGCTCTCTTTTGAATTAGGGTTAGTACCCTATTTATAATGCTGCTGAAGATGTCGAATTGGGCTGGGCCAGACGGATCCGCGGACCCTTAATGAATATTTCCCGCGGACCCTTAAGGATTTAATTAATTCCTTCATCGTCCGCGGAAATAATCTCTTCAGCGTCCATGTCTGACGTCAGCATGATGTCATCCAGCTCATTCCTTCATCTTCTTGATCCGAATTCGCCTAAAATGCTCCATTAGCTTGTAAAAGCTCTCTTGCAGTCATAATATGCCTGAAATGCAAAACATTACGAAAAGATAATATTTCACAAACAAAACATATAAAAATAGATGGAAATAAGACAATGAGGGATCGTATAAATACGCTCCATCAAACTCCCCCACACTTATCCTTGTTCGTCTCGAACAAGTAAAAGTCTAGACTGCAGATTCGAATCAATCAAAGTATATTGCGACAACATGCTAATCCAACTCGTAATACCCTATCTAATCATCTCATCAATATCGGCATACAATCATCATCAATAATGCTCAATCTGTACTCAACAATACATAATACTCAAGTCAAGATATCAATGAATAATACAGAGATAGTCCTTTTCAGATTCCTAACTTCATTCTTCAATTCACAATCCTAATCGCACTAACAGTTGAGTTTTTAATATGGCATCCGAAACACACTATTGGATAAATTCAATGGCAACAAAAAACTTTTATTCATTTTTTTTTCTGAATTTTCTGATATTTTTTTTTTGATGGCTTGCCTTATTTTGGCTTGTGCCATTGGTTAAAGCAAGTGCTCAAGTGGGAAGTGTCTTGGTTTTCTTCCTAACCCCCGGCACTAGTCAATAACCAATATAAAACAAAAACATTCGTTGCCAATGAACTATCCACATATAGATTTCACTTCTCTTCTTGTCCTTTTTACGCGAGTCAAGATGAGGGTCGCTCATCTCTTTTCCCGGTTACTCAGACAAGAGATTAGATAATCTTTTTCACAGTTCGGAATACCACAAAATCCACTCAACATATAGCGCAATTATTCATGCAAATCTCAGAATGAATGTCAAATCCCTCTAGGACATTTTCTATCAACTCTACATCACCAGATATCTCAACTCAAAAGCATTCATATCATCGAGCACAAGTGTCACAAAATATCAGATTTCATGCATGCAGACATATCAGAAACTCATAGGATAGAACATCATTCATACAGATCGTCATTTCATCACAAAATACAATGATAATTCTCCTCTTCGACTCATAAAACAAAAATAAAAACAGACTCTAATACTCTAAACTGACTCGATTTCCCTCCCCCACACTTGAAATATGCCGTGTCCTCACGGCACAACATACAACAAGAATGAAGAAGGGGACACAGACACTAATAAAATGAAAAACAATAAAAGATGTGATAAGGAAATAAGTAACTCCCCTAGTGATCCTCAGGTGGAGGAAAAGGCTGCAAGTACTCAGGAGGTATGGCTGCTCCTGGAGTCCATCCCAAGGGTGGCTGTACTGGCTGGAAACCCTGCATGCCAAGAATCTGAGAGCGAAATGAGTTAAAGAAAAAATAAATTTGCTCAGATGTAAATTGGCCCTGCTGGGCCCTAGGCTGCTGTGGCTCCTCATTCGCTGTGCCAGATGGCTCAGCTATCACCACACCTCCCACCTGCTTCCTAGGCCTACCTCGTCGAGGTGGACTGTCAGCTGGTCGAAGTCTAGCATCAGCAAAGTAAATCCATACATATCTGTCAGCAGAGTGAGACCACCTTATGTGCTTCCCCGCTCGAAATATCTCCTCATCAGCCCAGGAGTAGTGAAGCAGTCTGTGCGCTCGGGGTACGGGTAAAGGATGCAGGGAGCGAAGCATGAAAGTGATCATACCTCCGCACGTCACCGGGCCTGATGATCTGACTCCCTTCCAGTGTGCCAGCAGGTAGTGGCTCCAGTTAACCACTTGTCCTCTACGGAGCATGGAGAGCACTGCCAAGTCATTCTTCGTTAACTTATCTCCTCCATTCTTCCGGGCATGTAGGGTTCTGGACAACATAAAGTGTAGAGCAAAAAACACTGGTCTGGATATCTTCTTCGACTTAGTCACGCTAGGTTGAAAAGATGTAACGACGCCTGCCAACTGCTCCCACTCCTCATGCATACTTACTTCATTAATGCTCGCGACCAGGCCACCATCCGGCCATCCAAAAATAGCTCTCAACTGGTCGGTAGATGTGATGTAGGTCGTACCCCTGTGTCTGTACTCAAAACTCCTAGGCGCTATCCGCTCCGAAACTTCCAGGGTACCTAGGAACTCAGCAGTGTCTTCTACATCAGCTTCCCCACTCAAATCAAAGAACCGACGCCACCCACTGCGGCGAAGCATAGCTTGAGCTTCCTCATAAACCCCCATACTCTCCATGAAAGGTCGACATGGCCATATAGGTTCGAGATGAGGCACCTGTAAAAATGTGTCGGGAATGCTCACTGCTTGCGACGGTTCACCTCTCTCAGTCTGGCTACGAGTCCTCCGTGCTCCACTCATCCTTGTGAGATCAGAATATATTCCAATTCAGCTTGTCCCGCGGACCCCTAATTGAATTCACCCGCGGACCCTTATCAATTATTGAAAAAACCTTCAACGTCCGCGGAAGTAATTCCTTTAACGTCCGCGGATTGTGCCCAGATCCGATTCCGACTATGGTCGACCGATTCCTCCGATTCACTCACCAATTCACCCCAGAAACAATCAAAACTCTATTCTCAATTCACCACAAGCACAATATACGAAAATCCTTCAAAGATAAACCCAATTCGACTCCCAAACCTCCGAACACACAAAACCCTAACTCCGAATTCACCCTCCTTCACAATTCAATACACAAATTCGATTAATAACACAAAACCGTACCTAACCGAGTTGGAGAATGCTTCCGGGGTGTACGCAGTGGGGATGAGCGACGGAGCCTTTGGTCGGAGAATAAAAAGTGGAGAAGAGCGACGGAGAATTAAAAAAATTGGGATTTCTAATTTCGGCCGATTGGTTGCAAACGCGGACCCTTCATGAATATAAACCGCGGACCTTGAAGAGTTTATTAGAAAATCATAAACGTCCGCGCACAAAATCCAAAGGACGTCCGCGGTTGTTAACCGCGGACCCTGATGAATTATTCCACGCGGACCCTGTGGTATTTCCTCAAAATCATGTAACGTCCGCGGATATAATTCAAGAAGCGTCCGCGGTGAGCGCTGAATCTTCTACCTGCAACTATCTTTAAAACCTGAGAAACAGAACACACACGCACTGAAAGTGCACTGATCACCGTATTACATCAGAATTAATAGAAAAACATAAAGAAAATGAAAAGAAATATAACTAAGTACACTCGGGTTGCCTCCCGATAAGCGCACTGGTTTTACGTCGCTGGCTCGACGATACCTGATATCAAGGTTCCATGACCGGTTCCGCTAAAGAGATATCAGCATCTGAGGGGAATTTCCCTCCATGATAGAGCTTAACTCGTTGTCCATTTACAACAAATTTCTCTCCAGTGCTAGTCTTTTCCAATTCCAATGCTCCATTGTTGTAAACTTTTAGCACAGTGTATGGACCTGTCCAACGAGAACGCAGTTTTCCAGGCATTAGACGTAATCTAGAAGAAAATAATAATACCTGCTGACCGACTTCAAAAGAACGTCTAAGAATGTATTTGTCATGATACATCTTAGTTCGTTCTTATAATCTGACTGTCATATGCTTCTAAACGCAATTCTTCTAGTTCGTTCATCTCAGCTTCCGTTCTATACCTGCACTAGCCAAGTCAAAGTTACACGATTTAATAGCCCAATATGCTTTATGCTCTACCTCAACTGGCAAGTGACATGCTTTTCCATACACAAGCCTGAACGGAGTGGTTCCAATGGGTGTTTTGTAGGCTGTTCTGTAAGCCCACAAAGCTTCATCTAAACGCACAGACCAGTCTTTCCGAGAAGGCTTCACCATCTTCTCTAATATGGACTTTATCTCCCGGTTAGAAATTTCTGCTTGTCCGTTTGTCTGCGGGTGGTAAGCTGTAGAGACTCGGTGGTGAACTCCAAATTGTTTAAACACAGTTGCAACCCATCTGTTGCAAAAGTGCGATCCTTGATCGCTTATCACCGCCTTTGGTACTCCATACCTGCAAAAGATATTAGTACGCAGAAAATCCACTACAGTCTTACCGTCATCAGTTCTTGTAGCTTTAGCTTCTACCCATTTTGACACATAATCCACAGCCACAAGAATATACAGATAACCATGAGACATAGGAAACGGACCCATAAAATCAATCCCCCAGATATCAAACACTTCATCAACAACAATGGGATTTTGAGGCATCTCATTCCTAGCAGAAATATTACCAACTCTCTGACATCTATCACATGCTTTACAGTGTTCATAGGCATCCTAAACAAGCTAGGCCAAAAGAAACCACTATCAATAATTTTCCTAGCAGTACGCTTTGGTCCAAAATGGCCACCACATGCATGTTCATGACAAAAAGATAAAAACAGATGGGATCTCACTATCAGGCACACAACGTCTAACAATCTGATCAACACCAATTTTCCATAAATATGGATCATCCCAAATGTAATACTAGAATCATGTTTCAATTTCAATTTCTGAGCTTTATTTAGAGATGGAGGAAACGTACCTCCTACCAGGTAATTGACTAAGTCAGCATACCATGGTACCTTCTCAATGGCAAATAGATGTTCGTCTGGGAAAGTGTCAGTAATTGCCACAGCTTCCTCTAGGACTATCCGACTCAGATGATCGGCAACAGCATTATCACTCCCTTTCTTATCTTTGATCTGTAAATCAAACTCCTGGAGTAATAGAATCCATCTCATCAGCCGTGGTTTCGTCTCCTTCTTGGCTGTCAAATATCTGATAGCTGCATGATCAGTAAAGACAATCACTTTAGAACCAAGTAAATAAGGACGAAATTTTTCTAAAGCAAAGACAACAGCTAAAAGTTCTTTCTCAGTAGTAGAATAATTTTTCTGCGCTGTGTCTAAAGTCTGGAAGCGTAATAGATAACCACTGGCTTCTTGTCCTTCCTCTGTCCAAGTACTGCACCTACAGCATAGTTACTAGCATCACACATAATCTCAAAAGGTTGACTCCAATCTGGTGCTTGTACTATTGGTGCAGTAATCAGGGCTGCCTTCAGTTCATCAAAAGCTGTCTTACACTGCTCATCAAAATCAAACGGTACATCTTTCTGCAGCAACTTAGACATAGGCAGTGAAATCTTCGAAAAGTCTTTTACAAACCTGCGATAAAAACCTGCATGTCCTAGAAAAGACTTCACAGCTCGTTGGTCAGTAGGATAAGGCAAACCACGAATAACATCAATCTTAGCTTTATCTACCTGAATGCCATCCTTAGATACTATGTGACCTAAAACAATACCTTGAGTAACCATGAAGTGACATTTTTCATAATTCAGCACTAAGTTACTCTCAATACAGCGTGTAAGAACTTTTTGCAAACTATGTAGACATTCATCAAAAGTATTTCCATACACCGTAAAGTCATCCATGAATACCTCTACACAGTCATTTAACAAATCAGAAAATATACTCATCACAACACGCTGAAATGTACCCGGAGCATTACACAACCCAAAAGACATGCGTCTAAATGCAAAAGTTCCTACCGGGCATGTAAATGTAGTCTTATCCTGGTCCTCTAATGCAATAGGAATTTGATTATAACCAGAATAACCATCCAAGAAACAAAAATAAGGCTTACCTGCGAGCCTATCAAGCATCTGATCAATGAATGGCAAAGGAAAGTGATCCTTACGTGTAGCGGCATTCAATCTGCGATAATCAATACACATTCGCCATCCATTTTGTACTCTCTTCTGAACTGATTCGCCCTCATCATTAATCTCAACTGTGAATCCTGTCTTTTTAGGGACTACATGCACTGGACTCACCCATTCACTGTCAGAAATAGGATAAATAACACCAGCATCAAGTAATTTCTGTACCTCTTTCTGGACTACCTCCATCATCTGAGGATTCAATCTGCGCTGAGGTTGTCGTACTGGTCTAGCACCATCCTCTAAAAGGATTCGATGCATACACACAGTAGGACTAAGTCCTTTGATGTCAGCTAGTGTCCACCCTATGGCTGTCTTGTGCTCCTTCAACACACGAGTGAGTCTCAACTCTTGCTCCGGCTCTAGATCCTTCTTGATAATCACCGGTAAAGTTTCCGCTTCTCCCAAAAAGATATACTTCAAATGATCAGGCAGCGTCTTCAGTTCTACATTAGGAGCCTGCAAAACAGAAGGGACAGGTATAGGGTTACTACACAGTTTAACTTCATTAATCTCATACCTGATGCTGTCCACAGCTTTGCAGCTCTCACTAAGAACCTCCTCCAAATCTTCTCCACACAAGAATTCATTCTTCAATACATCTGATTCATCCATCACCTCTATGGAATGAATTCCTGCAACATTAGAAGGATACTGCATAGATCTAAACAAATTAATCTTCACTACCTCTCCATCTACCTCCATGGAGAGCTCACCTGTCTTTGAATCGACCTTTGCACTAGCAGTGTATATAAACGGTCTCCCTAGTAGCACAGGTGAAGTGTCTAGTATACCTTCATCCTCAGATTTCAGCACATAAAAATCTGCAAGAATTATTAGCTTGCCAACACGAACTACAACGTCAATTAGAATGCCTTCCGGCTTAGCACAAGAACGATTAGCAAGTTGAATGGTTAAATCAGTACGTTGTAGAGGTCCTATATGTAATGATCGATAAATAGAATATGGTAGAACATTAATAGCTGCACCAGAGTCTAGCATGCAATTATCTACCTTATTCTTACCAATGATACAAGAAATAAGAAATGGACCAGGATCACCTCGTTTCTTCGCCACCTTGCACTGTTGAAGAGAACACACATTCTGAATCATGTTCACCTTCTCCGCTTTGCTTCCTCCTCTCCTAGTAGTGCACAACTCCTTGAGAAACTTAGCATATTTCGGAATTTGCTTAACGGCATCAAGTAGTGGGATGGTGATCTCAACCTTGCTAAACAGCTCCAATAGCTCAGGATCCATAGCCAAGACTTCTTAGGTTTCTTTCTGCGCAGGGAAAGAGAAGAAGAGTATTAGAAAACCGATTTTCAGAATTCTGATCAGCGTGTACCGCGGTCCCTGAAGAGTTAATTACCGCGGACCCTAAAGGATTTACTGGAAATGAAGAGACGTCCGCGGAAGGAATGGGAAGGACGTCCGCGGTAGACGCTGCGATATTACCCGCGGTCCCTTCTTTAATTAAATCCGCGGTCCCTTCTTGATTAATGGGAATTACTGCATGGTCCGCGGATGAAAATGTTTCAGCGTCCGCGGTAGACGCTGAGTGTGGATCCGAAATCTTGCTTCTTGAACCCTGTTCCAGCTCCTTTCCACTCCTCAATCTCATGGCATTAACACTACTCTTTGGATTTGGAACCGTTTGGGAAGGAAGCTTCCCTTTCTCATTTTGGAGCTCAGAAATTGCAGAGGCCATTTGGGTCAATTTCTTGTTGACATCGATTTGGAATGCTTGTTGGCTTGCAGCTAATTCCTTCACCATATCCTCTAATGATTTCCTGAGCTTGCGTTATTCTGATTATGGGGGGTTTAAGGTGTACTGACCATTCTGATTGTAGTTCTTTCTTTGCTGAAACTGGCCATTGTTGTTCTGGTTATTATATACCTCTCTGGCTGCTGAAATGGTGGTCTGTATGCATTATTCTGCTGCTGGTTTTGTCCTTGATTATTCTGAAATCCATCGTTTCTCCAGCTGTAGCCGTTAGCTGCCAATCCAAATTGTCTCGGTGCCTGTCTGTTGTTGAAGTTTTGATATCCTCCCATGGCATTGACTTCAACAGTATCCTCTGTAACAAAAGTCGGGCACTCATCAGTTCTGTGATCCACAGCTCCACAAAACTCACACGGTCTAACTCCACTAATTGGCCAACCATCAATTTCTGTACCATCTCTCTCAGCTCTTTAATCTCATCTGTGACTCTTAGTGGAATCTACCTGAGACACATTCCTAGTTCGGCTGTGATCATCTCTTCTGAAAGTCTCATCTCTGAACCTGGCACTCTCTGCTACATCTGTCATCAGCTCACGTACCTCAGCCGGTGTCAGGTTTAAAACGGTACCGCCAGCTGCGGCCTCTAACATCATCCTCTCCATTGGCCTCAGCCCCTCTAATAAGTACTCCACTAACATAGCCTCTGAAATCCCATGGTTGACACAGCTGCGCTCTAGACCATTAAATCTCTCCAAATATTCGTAAGTCGACTCCATAGGCCCCTGCTTGATTGTGGTCAACTCTCTCCTAACCTGCGATGCTTTCCCGGGAGGATAAAACTTCAAGAAACTTCCTCTGCATCTGTCCCATGTGCGAATACTATCTGCAGGCAACGATAAAAACCAATTCTTTGCGAGATCAGTCAAACTAAAATGGAAAACCAATAATTTGAACTTATCCTCTGTGATGGCGTATGGTCTAATCGTATGGCAGATTCCATTAAATTCCTGCAGATGTCTAGTAGCAACCTCTCCTGGCAACCCTGAAAACTTCGGAAGATGATGAATAAGATTCGGTCTGACCTCAAAGTCTTCATCAGGATCAAGAGCTACAGGCCAGGAATGCTGAGCTATAGTCGGGACAGATATATCTCTCATAGTGGCCGCGGTCGTATCTGCTGCTGAGGTGCACATAAGGCTGTGGAGGGTGGTGGGTAATAGGCATTTTGTGGTGGCTGTTGGTACTGATTGTAAGGAGGTGGCTGATATGCATTTTGATAATATGCATACGGAGGCTGGTGAGGTGGTGGATTTATATTCTGATTCTGAGCTTGTGGTGGAGGTGGATTTTGTGGTGGGTATACTGGGTTCTGCTGAAGTGGCGGAAGCTGTTGTTGCTGCTGAGGAGGGGGTTGTGCATTCTGATCGTACAATGGGTTCTCATACTGTAACCTCCTGCGTACCGCCAGAGCTTCTCTTCGCCTCTGATGGAACACTCGTTCCGGCTCTTCGTAATACGGCGGCTGTTGCTGAAGCTGTGGCTGTGGTTGGATCAGAACCTGTAAATTTCCATCATTCTGGCCACCGTCTACTATAGCATTGTTCTGGTTCACTTCCTCTTGCCGATCAGCGCCGTCTCCAATATCTCCTGCATCAGCCATTATAAAACCCAGTAAAAGTGTACCAAAAATAGAAAATAAAAATACGATAACAAAACAAAGAATCCTATACTAGATAGAACTGTCCCCGGCAACGGCGCCAAAATTTGACAGCGCGTCGTTGTGCACTGCAAATCTAAATTTATATTCCTACTCAATACTAGTATAGCAATAAGCAGGGTCGAACCCAAGGGAAAGTAATCTAGCCTAAGAGTTATGCTACTAGCTAATCCTACTCCTATCAAGGGGGCTTTGAAAGGTTTGAAAACTAAAACTACTAATAAAAGAAAAACACAGTTCAGGGAATTTCGTTACAACCAGTAATCATAGACCAGACATGCATCGAACTAATGAATTATAGTTGTTCTAATTAGATAGTCCCGCTAAGGTTGTTACCTAATTCTAGTTCTATCTTCTATTACCCGCTAGAGTCTCAAGAAGATGTAACAATAACCTAATCCAACTACCACAATAGCTCCACCGCTAGGCTTTACTACTATGACAATTCAACTAGATATCATGCAATTGCTATAAACCTAAGTTTACCGCTAGGCTGAGTTAGGCAAATAACAATACATGCAATACACAACAAGAACAGAATTCACTAAATTAAAACATGTTATTCAATGGACTCATACAAAGTTGCAACTCAATTCCCCAAACTGTAGGGAAATTAGCTACTACTATAAAACATTAATCTAAAATTGAGTTCTGAAGAGGAAACTTTGCTGGTGGCCGTCACGGCTCTCTTTTGAATTAGGGTTAGTACCCTATTTATAATGCTGCTGAAGATGTCGAATTGGGCTGGGCCAGACGGATCCGCGGACCCTTAATGAATATTTCCCGCGGACCCTTAAGGATTTAATTAATTCCTTCATCGTCCGCGGAAATAATCTCTTCAGCGTCCATGTCTGACGTCAGCATGATGTCATCCAGCTCATTCCTTCATCTTCTTGATCCGAATTCGCCTAAAATGCTCCATTAGCTTGTAAAAGCTCTCTTGCAGTCATAATATGCCTGAAATGCAAAACATTACGAAAAGATAATATTTCACAAACAAAACATATAAAAATAGATGGAAATAAGACAATGAGGGATCGTATAAATACGCTCCATCAGCCAGCTGCAGACTCACATCTAGCACATAAGGAAGCAATTTAGCTATAAGAAAATTGTATATCAAGCTTCAACAAAATCCCGTTTTGTATGTGTACTAGTTTACTTTCGGAACTATTTTTGTTCATTCATTTTATTAATTGTTCCTATTAACTACAAAAGAGTTAGGATCTAGGATGTCGATAAAGTTTTGCAAGACATAATCTCAACTGTTGGTTTTGTTTGATCTAACGGTTGAGATTAAATTAATTTTTAATTTTAATATATGGTTGAATTTGAAAAATACATGGACAGTTGAGATTGGCGGTATCAATATCAATCACTGGATGATTAAAAGTTATCCTACCGTCCTACATATATATGCATGTCCTCGTTGATCTTTTTTCTACTATACAATTGTTCTAACATAAAATAATGTATATAAATATCAACTATTTCAATTGCGGGATCAAAATTTACTCAGTTAAATAAATACTACTCCCTCCCTCCCCTATAACGGTGGACGTTTCTTTTTGGGTGATCCAAAATATATTTCACGTTTTCATCAATGAACATTTTCATTTTTCTTTTTACTCTCAAATTAATTTTTCTTTCATCATTTATTACCCTACTTTTTAACTTCTTTCATCATTTATTAGCAATCAAACTATTTTTATATCAAATTCATTTCTCACAACTCTTCTCTTTATTTAATTATTATCTTCACACATTCATTTCTTTCATATTTTCCTAATCTCTGTATCAAATACCAAACGTTCACTATAATATGAAACCATATGTCATAAATAAGATTGCCAGAGGCCTTCTATCAGGCCATCCTTAATGGTTCGGAAATTTAAGATTGTTTGTCCAATTTTAGACATTTTGTTTCTTAATGGGTTTTAAAAATAAGATTGTATGATAAAAGATTGTGAAAAATATTACTTGATTAATCTTAATCGTAACCAATTGTAACAATTAAATAATAATAAGTGATAATGATTACACTAAGTTATATATTGAAATTATATAAAATAGGATGTGATGATCTTTAAATTAAGATTATGATTAAGAATGAATAATTGTATAAGATTGTCTAATTTACTTTAAATATTATTATGATAAAAATATAAAGGACGATCTTTATAAAAGATTAGGGGCAATGATCAAACTTATAATAAGACCATAGTTCTCAGTTTTTGAGATCGTCACATATCTTTAACTAGTGACATCACTAATACTGATCTAACCAAGAAAGGTAAACGATTTGGAATACATGTCACGATGTCGCTCCATTAAGTCTTCAAATGAGTCCAGCGAAAGAAATAGGTTGGTCTTGCTTCAATTCTCTCTAACCCAATAATAGGTTAAGGGAGCTTTTTTGTTCATTTGTGTTTTGTTGAATTCTATGTTTCGGTTCACTTTGAAATTTAGCTACTCGATCTGTCACAGATTCTTGTACGATACCTGTTCCAGGTTAGCTTAAGCATATACTGTTTCAGATTAGCAGATTAACATAAACGTAGAAATATAAAAGACACACGATCTTGTTAACCCAGTTCGGCTCCTTTTAAGGCTTAGTATGGGGACTTACTCCAGAGCCCGATGGAAACAATTCACTGTAATCAAGTTCAAGTACAGTAGACTTACGACCCTACCGTTCTGTAACCTATTGCTACTTAGAACTCAAGTGATTGACTTACAAAACCCTCCTTCGCAAGAACTGGCCTCCAGCCAGTTATCCACCATATCAGAACTCCACTGATCTCTTAATCTTCACGCGGGCGACACACAGACTCTGTTACAACAGCGTTCACAAAGACTCTGCAGCAAGCTCTTCTCCGAACACCTTTACGTGCAGTATGGTTGTAATAACTTAGCTCGTAACTGATCAATAACTTTGTTCTCCAAAGGATATAGGTCAACTCAAATCAGTATCTATCTCAACAATAACTCAGATTTCAACAGCAAGCTTTTACTATGTTTACTCTACGCATATGTGTGCCGGGACTTAGATCTCTTCTGATAAAATTTCTAAATACAAAGGATGTTGCTAACACTCAAGATCAGGTTGTTTCTTCTCAATTTCATGCTCTCTAAGTTACTCCCTCAAATCACCCTCCCTCTCTGTTTATAAGGAGTAAGAGATCAGTGTTCCTTAAAGATAAAGAAACTAATATAAATATTATTTATATTAGGAATCATTATCCTTTTAGAAACTACTAATTCTATTAGGAATCATTATCTTTTTAGAAACTCCTAGTTTTAAATGACTAGGTAATAATCAAAATCTGATTATTATCTAAACCATAAACCGTCTTAAAGATTTCATACAAAGATCTCACAGACTGCCCTAACGTTGTTGTTAGTCAGGTCTGACTCCTGCTTTAGCACCTCTGTGACAAACTATCTTTGACAGCAGTTTTGATTCTTTGCTTACTTGTTTTCTACGATATGCACTTACACCAATGTCTGTCAGTTTGCCAAAACTTACCACATAAACTGAAGTGCACTCAATTGAACTCTCACACTTCTACTGCTCTTTATTTTCTTTAAGAGTAGTTATGGAAAAACACATTCAGTTGATTACGGAGAAGTTATATGGAAAGGTTGTGCTTTCAGATAGGCGTACGAATTTGGGAGGGTGCAAACAGCAATTTCCAATATGCTATCATCTTTAAATTAGCCAATGGCTACCGGAAGGCCCGTGATAATAAATGTTTTCATTTCTTTGGTCAAAAAGCTTTTGAAGCTGCAAAATAAGGTCATCTTTAATGAACGATCTGTGGAAACCTTCATTTTGAAGTTTATCAACAAAATTGATTTTAACAAGGTTTTGGGTGGAGGTCGTTGGACGTATCAAGGATGGGCATTATTGAAAAATGGACTTCTCAAATGAATATGCTAAATTACCAACCTACTAAACTTATGTTATGGATGCTAATGCATAACCTACCTTTCCCGGACATATTTTTTCTTTTGCAGAGCAAATTGGGAGGGTACTTCATTGTCCTAGGGATATTATGGTTTCAGAGGCTTGTTGGAATTTGATCGGAGACCAAAGTAAACTATGCATGGTGAGTCAACGATGTTAAATCTAGGAGAGTCAGATGTTGATGGACAGAACCAACTTACAAACCAATTAGATAAGCACAATATGAGTATATTTCTCGATGAAGAGGTATCAGAGGAAATGATTACTTTCTCTTCAAATAATCTCAATTCTGAACGATGGATATGTTCTATTGCAATATGATAGGAAAACGAAAGCTAACATGGGGACCATTGTTGCTTCGTAGAAGGGTTTGACAATAGGTGAAGTGTTTATTTATACTAAAAGTAATGAAATTTCGTCTTTTATCATATGCATTTTGATGGCCCAATCTAGTTAGGCCCATTTCTAGTTGAAGATGGCAAGTTGAACATGTTAGAGTTTGAAATCAAAACAGTGAAAAAATACAACGATGTGCTAGCTTTCCTATCTTTCTCAAACGGTTGTTGATGTTGAGTGTCGTCAGTCGGGTATTACTGTGGAACCACATGTACAAAAATTAGAAGTATTAGGCTTGGAGGAGGATGATTTTTGTCACTCTGATTTGGTGGAGGTCGTGAAGCGACCCCCCTTTCGCATGAATTTCTTAATATGGAATTGTCGAGGCTTGGGGTCGCTGTCGGCAAGTCGTAGTATATCAGACCTCTGTAGGAACCATAAACCTAGCTTTTTGAATCTAATAGAGACTAAGCTCAGCTATGCAAAATGGAAATTTTCTCCTGTTAAATTAGGGTTCCTTACTTGTTTTTCAGTTGCGAGTAAGGGTAGATCCGGAGGTTTGGCTTTATTGTGGAAAGAAGCTGCGAATGTCTCCTTTTTGAATTGCTCTTCTTATCATATTGATGCTTCGATGGTTCTTCCCAGACTTATCGATTCCCTTTTTTACAGACATCCTACTGCTCACCTTCAATGACGCAGTTGGGTCTTATTAAATCAGTTGTCACTATTAGCTAATTACCCGTGGATGGTGGCAGGTGATTTCAACAAAGTTTTGCGTACTTCAGTAGTGTCTAACTTTTCTACTAGGAGGTTGTCGCTAAGTCTTAGCTTTCAAAAAGCATTGAGGGACTGGATCGACAAATTTAGGTTTTAAGGGGCCTAAATTTATATACTCAGACAAACGACTCATGGACATGAATTTAAAGCAATGCCAGACATGGTGGTTGTAAATGAAAGATGGTTGCGACTATACCCTCAAGCTCATGTTGGACATGTTTTTGCGCACACTTCTAATCATACACCTATGTTGTTAACATGTGAGCTTTCAGCTATTCCTAGGAAGCGACAAATTCGTTTTGAACCAATGTCAATTCGTAAGGATAATTTCAATTACTTTGGAGCTTTTCCTCGATTACATCCTCTACCTTACGCTTCAAATTTTAAATGAAAAATAGTTTGACCAATAGGATAACATTGTCAAATGTGGTTAATTTTTAAAATATATCTTTTATTCAGTAGGAAAGAGCTCAGCAGGGTACATCTAGCTGCCATTTTCATAAAACTTACTTGTAAAAATATGTTTTTCTCGAGATTAGAGGGCATGGGACCCTGGCAGCCTCCCTTAGAATTGCTTCTGCATGAGATTGATTATAAAGAACTAAAGGAAGGCTTGATGAATATTATCGCCAAAATTCCTGCGAGGGAATGTAATGTCATTATTTTAAAGTTTTGGCTAGTTTTGAGTATTTTACACCAAGAGAATGGGTTAAATAAAAAGTGCTAGTTTGATTATAAAATACAAACAAATCTAAACCACCCATTAGATTTCAATCAATGGTTATAATTAAAAAATATTAATTAATAAAAAAATTACAAAAGGGCAATAATGGAAATACACTGCATTATATATTTTTCAAATATACTCATTAATATCAATATCTTATTTTAAGTAACCGACATTTAATTTTATGATATGGAAAATCTACATTCAATTTTTTGATGTGAAGGTGGTTTAATTTTGTAAAGTTACGTGAAAAAATTATTAAACATTTTTCCTATCAATTTCAAGTATTCAATTAGTGATTTACAATACCAACCACTTTCTACTATATAATTTGATTCATGATTTGGTTGGATATGATTCATGAATCATATGATAGCAAATTATGAATCATGTCGGAGCAAATCATGACTAGATGATATGATTCAAAAGTTACACTATGTTATACAGTATGGTCGTCAGTTGTGAGGGTTAAGGGCAAAATTTGCGCAATTTAAGTTTGTAATAGTGTATGACCCATGAATCATATTATAGCAAATCATGAATCATAGTATAGCAAATTATGAATCATAGTATAACAAATTATGAATCATAGCATAGCAAAACATGAATCATATCACGGCAAATCATGAATCATAGCATAACAAATAATGAATCACATTATAGCAAATCTCGAATTATAGTATGATTCAAGAATCATGCGGGGTCAAATCATGAACCGTTGCTTTCAACATTTATTATGATTCATTATATGATACCTTATGATTCATGAATCATGCGGCATCAAATGTTGAACCTTTGTTTAAATAGTTGGTCCATAGTTCTAATGTTTTAATTTAATTAACCTGCAATATGCAAGCCAAATTGAAGAGCTTCTCCACTACAACGGATTTGTGATGTCGGCAAAGGTGGAAGGGGAAGGAAAGTGCAGCAAGCCTAGGGTGGAAGTGGGAGTTCAGCACGTGACGTGCACAGAGGGCGCTGCAGCATATGTCGCCTAAGCTGCAGCTTTGGATTTGAGCATGGACGCATGTAAACTGTTTTCTCAGAAGTCGAGGAAGGAGCTCTGCCAGAATCAAGAAGAGTTGTTACGATGACGATTGATATCATTGTTTTTGTTTTCTATTCTTAGTTTTTTGGGCTAATTTACACTTTCTGAGTTTTTGAAATAATAATGTCATATTTTATGTTTCATTTAATTGTATTTTATAACTGTCCGATCTGATTATTTAACGATTTAAGTCTATTTGTATTTTATAACCTAAAAATGCTTTTCACATGATACATACTCTTACACCAATATATTTTCTAGTAATGTTCGGATAACTTAAATTAGACTTGGTTTGGAGTACAGAAATATAAGACGGCCAAATTATGGATCAGACAAGAATCTTGGACAATCCGACCCAACCTGTCCCATGCACAATTCTAATTTTATCCACCCACCTAAAACTATAAACAATCCTTTTCTTGGAGATCAAATCTTACAGTAAATAAATTTAGTCAACAATAAAAGTGTCTTAAATTTGGTGGACGATTACTCTCCTGATGCTCTTGAGGCGCTTGGGTTGATGCTTTTGGCGGGAAATAACGAGATGGTGGATTTGCATTTGATTGACTGTGGAAGTTGAAGGCAAGGTGTTCGTCATTATGCCTCAATGACTTTTAATGCATAAGATGCAGTGACTTGCTCCTGGATAACTGGTAAGGATCACAATGCTGATGGTAATCTGATATATGAAGGTTTGAGTATGTCTTTCCTCACTATGTGCTGCATCATAATGATCCCTCCCTGTGTTGCTTACTCATCTAGACTGCATCACGCTCTCAATTTTACGCTGCCAAACAACATACCCTTCCCTTGGATATCATTAGTCTGCAGTTTTCAATGTATAAGTTAGAAATCTTGGTAAAAGTAAGAACAGGTGTGCCTTACAGCAATCAATCATGCATGAAAGAAGTGAGGCTGGACTCTGGACTCTGGCTTGTAATGAGTATGTGTCCAAGGAGGAAGAAGTGAGGCTGTCAGGGCATGACCTGAGAATTATTAGTTATTAAAATATGAGCTGATATCTCATTTATTCATAACTAAGCTCAGATCATGCTGGCAGCTTCACTTGTTCCTTTGGAGACAATGTTGCTGGCACCATCATGTATGGGATTTTGGGTATGGCATAGGGAAAATATAGAGCTGGATTAAGATGTGAAACAACTATGCCATGGTATGGACTTTATTCTCACCTGTGTTGTATAGGCTTTCTACCTTGAAATGAGATTATAAAGGGGACTTTTGTGAAGAGGCTTAGTTGACTGACCTTGCATTGTTTGATGATGTAGTAGTACTACCAATTTATAGTAGAGTTTGACTGACCTCTCTTAGTGGGTGTGCCCTAGAAATTGAGGAGGAGAGGACACAACCCACATTGTGCAACAGTGAAATAAAATAAATTACAAATTCACTGTGATTAAAGACGAGAACAGCTAAGAAGCTATTGTAGGCTTAGTTGTTAAAAAGAATAAAGGAGACAGAGAGGACATGGCATGGCTTGGCAGCTATTTACTGTTGTAGTAGTAAATGCTTTAAAATTCTAGCAGACCTATGGCACACTACTAACTACTCCTTCTGTCCCGCTTTGTTTGTCCACTTTCCATTTTGGGTGTCCCCTTATGTTTGTCCACTTTACTTTATTCTCAACCACACATTCTACTTTTTACTCATTTACTTATTAATTATTTATTCTCAACCACACATTTTATACCTTCTTTCTATCTTAAGTACCGTACATTTTGTGCTTTTGGACAAATAAAGCGGGACGGAGGGAGTACCTCATTACACATGACAGATATTTGATTATAGACAAACAGCTTTATTTATCATGTTTTCTAAAATATTGCTACACTCATAAATATTCAGGAAGCCATGTTACTAGAGTAAACCCACAAGAGCCTCTACCTTTTAGTATAATGCAATTTGGTCAGCTCAGCTGTGTGTAGATGGGGATGGTTGAGGCTGATGGGTCTGATATTGTTTGGTAACAGTAATGAAAGCTGAATTAAAGAGATGTAACAAAAACATTGATTATCATAGGTTGGTCCTAGGTCTAAGGGATCTACAGAGATCTCGATTTTTTTGTCTGTTTTCATTATATTTTCTGGGATGCTACAATATTAAAAATATGCAGGTTCTCAGGAGCAGTAGATGCACAATAAAAGGCAAAGACAGCACTAGACCTCTACTTCCTTCAGCTAAGTGAGAAATGACTTAACATAGCTTACTCAGAGTTCCAGCATCCCCCCATCATCATTTATGAGGCCCCTCTTTGCTTCTTTGGATCCGCCTCTTTTGATCTTTTACCGGCAGTCCCAATGAAAGAGCCTATACATATAAAGAGTATCCCAAGAGTTATACACACAAAACATTCACAACATTATAGAGATTACTTTGTAGGCATCAATTGAGACGTTGGATTATCATTAGGTGCAAGCAAGATGGTACACTAGATAAACTTTGATGATCCATCGGATAAAAACTTGGTGTGTACTAGTTCGATAATAAGTGGTCGGATACGAACATAATTATGATATTCGTTTAATAAACGAATCGAACTTGAACAATATCATACTCGATTCGATTATGTTCATAAAGACAACAACTCGTATATATGTTTGATAGGATACTTGATAAAAACTCGACAAAAAACAATAATTACTCGTTTAAAACCCGATTGTGAGTGTGTATATGATATTATAATACATATATGATTATAGTTTGTTTACAATGTGATGAAGCGTAATTATACGATCCATCATTGTCTTATTTCCATTGTTCTTATATGCTTTATTTGTGAAATATTACATTTTAGTAATGTTTTACATTTCGGACATATTTGGAGTGCAAAGGAGATTTTACACGCTTATTGAGCATTTCTAGACGAATTCGAATCAAGGAGACGAAGGAAAGAAGCAAAAGCAAATTGGATGACGTCATGCTGACGTCCGCCGCGGACGTTACTACAATTTTATCCGCGGACATTACCGAAATTAAAGAAACTCTTAAGGGTCCGCGGCTGTAATTCATGAAGGGTCCGCGGGAATCTCGACCCGCCCTTGTTCAGAATTTCAGCATCTTTTTCATTAGGGTTTCAATCCTAATTGGGGAGAGTTTCTTGCACGGTGAAATTCCAAAGCTTAGGATAGAGAATTGTGATCAAGCTTCATCTTGAGACTTCAGAATTGATAACTCTTCGAACTCAGTTTTAGTATTTTAATTTGTTACAATATTTTCCATGAGTAGCTAAATTCCCTACAGTTTGGGGAAAAGAGTTGCAACATTGTATGAGATCATTGAATAACAAGTTTTAATTTAGTGAATTCTGTTCCTTGTTATAATTGCATGTATTGTTATTTGCTTAACTTGGCCTAAGGGTGAACTTAGGTTAATAGCAATTGCATGATATCTAATTGAATTATCATAGTAGTAAAGCCTAGCGGTGGAGCTATTGTGGTAGTTTGATTAGGCAATTGTTACATCTTCTTGAGACTCTAGCGGTAATAGAAGATAGAACTAGAATTAGGTAACAACCTTAGCAGGACTATCTAATTAGAACAACTATAATTCATTACATTGAAACGTGTCTGGTCTGTGATTACTAGTTGCAATGAGATTCCCTGAACTGTGATTTCTCTTTAGATAGTAAACCCTTTAGTTATTAGCTTCAAACAATCTCCAAAAATCCCCCTGATAGGATTAGGATTAGTTAGTAGAATAACTCCGACACTAGATTACTTTCCCTTGGGTTTGACCCTGCTTATTACAATACTTGTTTTAAGTAGGAATATAAATTTAGATTTGCAGTGCACAACGACGCACTGTCACAAGTTCAAGAACATTTAGACTTGTTCAAAATTCATTTCACATTAAAATTTAAACGAGTAGAGTACGGTATTTAAAGCTAAATAAAATTCGGCTCGAACTCGTGAAAATTAAACGAGCCGAGTTCAAGCAACCAATACTCAACTCGTTTGCATCACTATTTATCATATGACCTATAAATAGGCATTGTCATTCAGTCCAGCTCAGCTCAGCCCTAATGTTTGTCATCTAACACTATTCATCGGGCCGGGCTTGGTAAAAATTAGAAAACTCAGATCAAAACCGGCTTCTTTGAAAAATAGTGTGGAATAATAACGAGTGAGACAAATTGACTCAATGAATAAATAGCATGCCCATTAGAGTATCCATATGCTATAATAATTCCATATACATATTCTTTATCAGTTTCTTATTCATACTCCTTGTTTACCTGGCTATCTAATAAAGAGATTTCGTAAATCTTAACAGGTCCTTATCTTTTAAGAAGATCATCACAATGGCGAATGGAATCTGTATTGCAGCAGCTAGCGTACACAATGAACCCTGGAACCTATTAGTGTGAGGAAGACCTCTCTACTGTTGTTCGCAGAAGCGTAATTCCTTTCATAAATAGAGAATAGCAGGTATCAGAAGGGAGAAATTGATAAGGCACTTTTGTATGAGATAAGGCCGTGCGAATTTTGTCACACCACCAACCACCAGACCGACGCATGTCCCACCCTATTTGAAGATCAATCTGATGTAAATGCCATAGGTGGCTGGAATAACAGACAGAATATACCAGGACAGCCTAAGTTTGGACTAGCTGAGAATGGGTTCAGTTGGAGAGCGGATCAAAATTTTGAGAGACCGCGCGCTGACTTGCGTGCGCAGCCTAACGCACAAGCTGGTGCGCGACCTTACGCGCCAGCTGCCTCATATAATCCACCTCACAGACGCGCTGAAGGACTAGCACAATACACTCAGCAACCAAGGAGGTCTCTGGAGGACATAGTGGGAAAGTTGGCAGACACCGTACGCAAGAATGAAGAGCAAAACCAGAAGCGTTTCAAACTGATTGAAACCCAGCTGATGCAAATCGCCACCGCAGTCAATGAGTTGAAAGCAAGCGATGGTAATCTGCCCTCCCAAGTCATACAAAACCCAAAGGGAGGAGTTAATGTGGTCAATGTGGATGCGCCAGTGGCAGAATCAACCCCGACAACAGACCTAGTTATCTGGCCAGTTAGCACATGCGCTACTGTTGGCGCAGATGATCATAGTAAGGAAGATTAAAACCGAGAAGAAGAGTTGAATTTAGATGACGTCCAGACCAGTTTAAGGTTGAGCATTGCTGCAGACCTACCTGAGAAACTCACAAGCCCTTTTACATTCACGATTCCATGCACGATATGTGAGACGTGGGTAAGCAAGCGTATGCTAGATCTTGGGGCTGCGGTCAATATACTCCCATATTCTCTATACTCCAGATCATCCATGGGAACGCTCAAATCTGCAGAATTTGGCTTAATCCTTGCCGGCAACTCACGGACAGATACAAAGGGTAAGGTAGAGGACGTTCTGACCCACGTCGGTGAGCTCACATTTCTGACCGATTTCTATGTTGTTGCTCGGTCGGTCGTTCATCAGAACAGCGCACGCGTTTATTGACGTCGGTCATGGGATAGTGACGCTAGAGGACAATACACACAGAATACATTTAGATGTCATCAATCGAGTAAGGGGAGGGAATACATTTAAATCATAAATAAATTTTGGCACACAAATAAATTGCATATGATTAAATTCACTTTAGGTGAATCAAACTATAAAAAAAATTCATGTCTACCATTCCTGTAAGGGGAGGGAATCAAGTCACACAAAATTTACATATATGTGTAGACACATCGAGTGATTTCATTTCATTCTAGGAAAATATATTCGTAACAAGAAATGTGATTTCACTTCGAGGGAATCCAATATTGAGAATATGTTACATATGTATGACTCCACTCCGGGTGAATAAAACCATGAATAAACTTCATATACATATGCATATATTTCAACTTCAGGTGAATAAAGTATGAATAAACTTTAATCGTTGATCAAATTCCCTTATAAAGCCATCATGTAATAAGTGACGAAAAACAAGATACTGAATCATTTACCAACTTCTTACCATTACCTCTTACCTAGAACAACTTGTGATGACAACGTGTTATAATATTAAGAATGAAATATAGAAGCAACATGGAGATGTAAGGAAGGAAGGTAGGAGTTTTCTTATTACATCATTCACATAAATATAAGTCTTTATGTATAGGCACTTGTGACTAGAATATGAAAAAAGATAATATCAAGAGATACAAAGCAAAGAGCGCTGAGTTTTGGAAAAATGGGATCATCCGAAGAAGGTGCATGTTAGTGATGCATTTTAGCAGTTTTCAGGCTTCTGGTGTTAGAATTGGGTCCATAATACCTTATTTCGAAGTGAATGACGAGCCCGTCAGGACTAACAAGTTTGGTTCATGATGTATGGTGTTTTGGGTTTTCAAGTCCGCATACTTCTTTTTTTCCGATTTTTGTTTTAGGGATTTTGATTTTTCCTGTTTAAAGGGGAGATAGCTACGTTGTCACACAATTGATTTCAATTTTTAATAAAAGTTTCTAGGGTTTTCCTAGTTGTGTTCTAGGGTTTTCCTACGCTGCATCAGAAAGTCATCCAAATATTAAACTTACATTTATAACAAATATTATTTACTATATTGTATTAGATTGTTGCTCAAAACTTGAATGCGATATATTATTTTATTTAATGAATGTAAAAACTTACTAATTTGTCCTTTTGAATATTTCAAAGCATAAACTGATATGAATAATTATGAGTGTTTTTTGCCGAAAACCAATGGCTTAATAGGTAAATTTTAAAAATTACCTCTCCAACTTGTTTTAAAATAAGGAATAATTGCATAAAACTACTATTATAAGACAGTGTTTTGCAGAAAACTACCATTGTAATCACTAATTACGAAATGACTCTATTATATTTGCTCCGTTATAAAAAAATCCCCATTGTCATAACTCTGTTATAAATTGCAAATCACGCGCCATACAACGCGTGGGTAAATAATTTTAGTATTGACAATTACAGAAAATCACTATTTTAATATCCATCTTTGCAAAAAATCATCATTTTAAAATTTAATTACAAAATGACTATATTATAATAGTTTTGTTATAAAAAAACCATCATCTGAATAGACAAGTAACAATAAAGAATGTAGTTGAGGCTACTATTGTGACTATGTTTATGAGCAATGCAGAATACCTCCTGCTAAAAAAATTAGGGTTCACTAATATAAGATCCACAATAGACAAGAAACCTGACAT
>QZGG01001242.1:0-73241 GCA_006409495.1 Sedum album | reverse complement strand
GTAATTAACTTTTGCTGTTTTGGATCTAAAGCGGTTGATTTGATATATTTGATGATTTTTAATTAAATGTTCAGTTATTGTAGAAATACGATTGAATTTAACGTTAATTTTTATTTAAATATGTTCGTTATATTTTTTACAATCAACGATCAAGATTGCATTTTAATGTCTTGCAAATAATTATCCGTATTTAATAACTTTTTCCAATATTCATAATCTCAAACAAAATTATCTTTAAAAATATTTAAAATTCAAGATAAAAGAGATTAATTAACTGCTTAATCTCAACAAACTGAAAACTCATCCCCAATTTCCAGCAACATCCAAAACACGTCACACTCCTCCAACCGATCCTCCACACTCCCACAAACCCTAATCTCAATCTCACCTCAAAACTAACCCTAAATCACATGCGCCGATACAAACAGACTCTAGACGTAAAAAAACCACCCCATAAACCGATCAGATCGTCAGATGTCGTCCGCATTGAAACCCGAAAAGTTGCAGTACATCCAGCGCTTCCGCCAGCACAATTCATACCTTTCCAAACTCCCTTTCTACGCGTTCATATCACTCTGTTTCATCCTCGTGATTCTCCTTCTCCGTACCTCCAGCGACATTCACAATAATCTGTATCCGTACGAGGTTCGAAGCTTCAACTGGGGAGGTCCAGTTTGGGAGAAAAATGTACGGAGCTCTGTTAGAGTCAAAAGGGGAGGTGGGTTTACTGTCCTGGTAACTGGCGCTGCTGGATTCGTCGGATCACATGTTGCCATTGAGTTGAAGAAGCGTGGAGATGGCGTTTAGGGCTTGATTGTTTTAATTCGTATTATGAACCTTCTCTTAAGAGAGATAGACAGTTGATGTTGGAGAAAGTTGGTGTCTTTGTTGTGGAAGGTGATATTAATGATTCCGCGCTTCTACGGAAGCTTTTTGATGTTGTGCCGTTTACTCATGTGATGCATTTAGCGGCACAGGCTGGAGTGAGGTATGCTATGACTAATCCCAGTTCGTATATAAGTAGTAATGTTGCTGGATTTACAAATGTGCTTGAAGCCTGTAAGACTGCAGAGCCACAGCCTGCTGTTGTTTGGGCGTCTTCGAGTTCGGTATATGGTTTGAATAGTGTGGTGCCTTTTTCTGAAGAGGATAGGACTGATAGACCTGCGAGTTTGTATGCTGCGACTAAGAAGGCTGGTGAAGCTATTGCGCATAGTTATAATCATATTTACGGTCTTTCGATTACAGGGTTGAGGTTTTTTACAGTTTATGGACCGTGGGGTAGACCAGATATGGCGTATTATTCGTTTACAAAGAATATTACTGAAAGGAAGGAAATTACAATTTTTGAAGGGCCTGATGGGAGTACTGTGGCTAGGGATTTTACATACATTGATGATGTTGTGAAAGGGTGTATAGCTGCTTTGGATACAGCAAAGAGGAGTACGGGGATTGATGGGAAGAAAAGAGGGCCAGCACAGTTTAGGATTTTCAATTTGGGGAATACTAATCCTGTGCCTGTTGGAAAACTTGTGAGTATATTGGAGAAGCTATTGGGAAAACCAGCAAAAAGGAAAGTTGTGCAGATGCCGAGGAATGGAGATGTTCGGTACACTCATGCAAATATCAGTTTGGCAGTGAGGGAGCTAGGGTACAGGCCAAGTACCGATCTTGAAACCGGATTGAAGAAGTTTACAAAATGGTACAAGGAATATTACAAGAAAAAAGCCAGCAAGTGGCAGTAATGAAAAGGACTGTTATTTCTCATTCGGCTGATTTGAGTTCGCATCAGTTGCTAATGTCTGATTTACAACTGATCCGGTTGAGCAATGTTCTGAACTATATCAGCCGGATCTTCTTCATAGTATTTCTAATATTGTTCCTGAAGGGCAGTGTATATTTGGACGTCCTGCCGTTCCCGAGGTACGGTTATATCAGTGGTTATTGGTGAGGTTTATTGTTTTAGTTGATGTAAACCCTAAACAAGTAAAATCTGGGTTTAGTTCGTAGTTCAGGTTAAATATTTCAGTTTATGTTGACTAATATCACAAGTTTTATATCTTGTTGAACTTTTATTTGACATGTTGCGTAACTTTCTTAAGGTATTTAGTTCAGTTATAGAGTTCACTCCATGTAGGACTATAAGTTCACAATCAAAATCACTTATTAAATCATTTTCGAACTTCATTTTGTTTTCCTAATTTTTTTATTTCAATGACGTGTTTCTTATGTTAAATGGCAAAAGTTTTGTTTGATATTTTTGTCCAATCCTTAGATAATGTATTTCAGGTGTGAGTTTATACGATTTTGACACAGTAAAGATGACTATTAGTATTATCATTCTATCTAATTTTCGTTAGAGACCACCATTGGAGAAATGTTAGTGCCTTGTCATACTGATATGTTGATTGGTGCTCCAAGTAACTACGTTCTATGATTCTTCGCAAAATACCTTGGTATGTTGATGTTGTGATAGCAGATATGCTAGCTAATATACTCACAGCATCACGATATCTCCATGTGACTTGGGGTGTGAGACAAGGATGCGGTGTTTCGACTTATATCTGGCTTGTTTTCAATGAAAAATTATTTCTGAGCCTGCAGCACCTACCTACAACTGATGAAGAGGATACTTGAAAGGTTTTCTTGAGAAAGATTGCGAAGAGGATGCTTGAGCTTGAATAGTACTAACCTCATATAAGTAATTGCAGTGCATAAAGACAAAAGGCCCTCCTTTCTTTCAATGTCCCCAAACAGCTCATGTGCTTTTTAGTCAGTTTTGAAAGATATAAAATAGCAAAACTCAAAGGTAAATACCCCCAAGCCTCATTCATGGATGCCTTTCCAATCTGTCAAATTTTAATAATGCAATGACACTCCTATGGATCCATTCCTTGTCATTTATGATTGATGAACCTCTTTTCAGAGGCCCATTCTACATTTGTGTCTAGGCATTGACATTCGGCCCGGCCCAAAAGTCGAAGCCCGAGCCCGGCCCTAATTTTTGCGGCCTATTACTATTCTTCGGGCCGGGCTGGGCTTGATCAAATTCGTAAAGCCCGAGCCCGGCCTACAAGCCCATACTAATTTCAATTAAAATTTAAAAAATCGTATTTTTAATTAAAATATTATTTTTTTAATAGTTTAAAAAGAATAAAATACATAAAAATATATTTAAAATAAAATTTGCTTGTTTAAAAATTTCCTTTTTTATATACTAGATAGATGTCGTAATGAAATGAAAAAATATAATGAGAAGTAGAGTGTATAATTTAAAATAATTAGATATATATATGAAAATAATATGTAGATAGAAAAATATGATCTAAATACTAAATATAGTGAAATATATCTACAATTTATGTCGGGCTTCGGATGGGCTTGAACGGGCCGGGCCGGTGGGCCGGGCCTTAGGCCTCGAAACGAAGCCCAAGCCCACTCGATGCATCATAGGGCTGGGCTTCCGATGGGCTTTCGGTGGGCTTTGGTCGGGTCGGGCTTCCGTGGGCTTCGGGCCGGCCTAAGGCTTTTTTAAGCCTTACGCCAAATGTCAATGCCTATTTGTGTCCACACAAGTCTCTATAGCCTTTAGGAGGATCTTGAAGTAGCCATACATGAATGCACAGTTTTTCCCACAAAATGCACAATCCCCAACGTCTCATTCACTCAAATAATTCAAATTTCAAAATCAGCATTTCAAACTTTGGTCAACTTCTGCTTATATAAATACACCAAAAGTATCTAGTAGCATTAGCATTAGTCAATATAGACTTAGTGACTCGTTTTGTTATTGGCCACTCAATTCATCTTTTTACTCAATCATGTCGCAAATGGTGGAGTGACTTTCTTCAACCATCCGTTAATCTACGCATAATAATTCATTCAAATTTATCAGCGGATTTTATTTTTTTTACTAAGACTTTCGTTTTTCGCTTATAATCAATTTAGATTAAAATGACGTCGTTTTACGTTTAGTAAAAACAACTAATGTGTAGAATGTGTGTGAAATTTATTATTTCAGTATTACAGACACAATCTTAGAGGTTTATTTTTAAATGAACTGTCCTTGGTCGTGGTTGACGTAGTAATCTTTGTAACATTGCTACTAAATTGTGCTCCAAATTTAAAACTCAAACTGGAGACAACTGCAATAAGGTTGGCTAAATACACCTCACATGAATTCACTTCACCTAACTTTTGACCTCTTTGCATTCATTTTAATTGTTTTCTTTTTCATTAAATATTTGACCCATTCGGTTTTGGCCTCTTGTTTCAAAAGTCTCACAGCTGCCATTTAATTCAAATGCCAAATAGAGCTTTAAAGGTCCACGGTCGATTCACCAAAATGCAATCCATACAAGTACTTTTATATTGGCAGTAATTAAGAAATTACGGGTTAGGATCCGATAATGCGAGTATAAAACAACGTCGTTTCGATATGGGTTTGAACAAAGAAACGTAGCATTGTTCCATAACCTAAGATCGCAATTCGAATGAATACCCTCAAAAGAATAAAAATAATCGTGGCATGGATCATCAAAGTATTTAAAAGGTGGTTGTTAAATTTCGGACCATACGAACTACCACTGCTAAGAAATTTAAGACATTGGATCCCACAACCTCTTTCTGCCATTTGCTGTGTTCTGCTCTGAACCCACTCATCAAAATCCCAAATGTGAATGAAACCACCGTACAACCCAACCTTTAACGAAAGTCCACAGTTGTTCAAACCTTTTCATTTCGTTTGAAAAGTAGTAAAACAAACATCAAACAGCTGCCTCTGCCTGCCATCCAAAAGACTCAAACTTTTTCAAAACCCAGAAATGATACATCGAAATACGATCAACCCAGATTCATAAACGACTCGTTTTACTCGAATTCGTAAATGGGTGTCTTCAAATCAATCGTATTCGTTACTTTAGTGGTGGTGTTTTTATGCAGTGGAAATGTTTGTGGAAATGCTGAGCTGAAGGCGTTAATGGAGATCAAGTCAGCTCTTGATCCATCAAACAAGATTCTCACTTCATGGACTACTGAGGGTGATCCTTGTGGCTCAGATTCGTTTATGGGTGTGGCGTGCAATGAGCATATGAAAGTTGCTAACATTTCGCTTCAAGGCAAGGAGCTTTCTGGTTGGATTTCGCCTGCTGTTGCCCAGCTTAAGTGTTTGTCTGGTCTCTACTTGCATTATAATTCTTTGAGCGGAGTGATACCTAAAGAGATTGGAGAGCTTGCTGAGTTGTCAGATTTGTATCTTGATTTTAATTATCTCTCTGGCAATTCCATCTGAGATTGGCAACATGGAGAGCCTTCAAGGTATGATGAAAATCCTAGAAAGTGAAATCTCAATCATTTCAGCATACATGTCCAATTATTCTACTTGAGTTATTATGATTTCAAAGTAGATTAAACAATGATGTAGCTATCACTTCATTTTTAGCAAATTGCAGCTTTTTTGAGGGATACTCATGCATTTTAATACTAGCAGACCCATCAAAGTAATACGCAGTAATGAGTTCATGTGTACAGTTTTGTTTGTTTGGTACTTTGATTTAAAATTGATTCTTTTGTTATCTACAGTTTTGGATCTGTGCTGTAATCAGTTTAATGGAAGCATTCCAGTGGAGCTGGGGTCGTTGAAGAAGCTTACTACTTTGTCTCTGCAAAATAATAGATTAACTGGTCGTGTTCCTGCTGAATTAGCTGATATACCTTTACTTGAACATTAGACCTCCAAAACAATACCTCTCTGGAGCGATTCCTAGCGGTTAGTTTTTGCTTTCTTTAATATCAGGAAAAGTCAGGTTCTTAAATAAAATAACTTACAAAATGTTTATGTGTATGGCCTATGCAGACTTGCAAAGATTAGGGGAAAGATTTCATTTTGATAACAATCCAGGACTATGCGGCACTGGATTTAATGCCTTGAGGGATGTAATGCTACCTTGATGGGACAAATATTTACAAGCCTGGGTTCCGGTCTTTGACAAATAAGACTATTTCCGGCCGAAAATCTCTTCCACAGCCGGCTAATGTTACTATGCATTGCCATACAAACATTGCTCAGGTTCACGAAAAGTTAGACAACTGGCTGTCATTGGCGGAGTTGTGGTCTCCAGTATTGTACTGGCCAGTGTTATGTTTCTGACCTATATCCGTTATCGCCGCAGTAAACAAAAAATTGGGAATGGTGTTGAAAATTTTGACGATAGGATTAGCTCTGATCAAGCGACAGATTTTCGATCCAAGAGTGCATCTCCACTTGTTTGTCTCGAGTATGCAAGTAACTGGGATCCAATGGCTGATGATCGAAATTGGAATGACCTGTCAGAAGATGTTTTTAATCAGTATAGATTTAACTTAGAAGAGATAGAGTCAGCCACGCAATATTTCAATGAGGGGAACTTGCTGGGTAGGAGTAAATTTTCATCTGTTTACAAAGGGATTTTGCGGGATGGCTCTTTTGTTTCCATCAGGAGCATCAACATCACGAGCTGCAAGTCTGAGGAAGCTGAATTCATTAGAGGCTTACACTTGCTGACTTCATTGAAACACGAAAACCTTGTTAGGCTTAGGGGCTTTTGCTGCTCTAAGGCCAGGGGCGAATGCTATCTAATTTATGACTATGCAGCTAAAGGAAGCCTATCACAGTATCTTGATATCGAAACAGGCAGCTACAAGATTCTTGATTGGTCAACTAGGACCCCGTGATCAATGGCATTGCAAAAGGTCACTGCTATTTCCTTATCAAATAAATATAGGCTTCTCTGATATTCCTTGCCATTTTTGATAGTATATATTTGTCAAAACTGAAACTTGTTCATCTGTGATCCAGGTATCGATTATCTACACAGCATTGAGTTGTACAGTAACAAGTCACCGATTGTACATCAGAACATCTCCACTACCAAGGTCGTGCTTGACAAACACTTCAAACCTTTGATAACCGATTCAGGACTTCCTAAACTTCTTGCAGATGACATTGTTTTCTCCAATCTCAAAGTCAGTGCAGCAATGGGATACTTAGCTCCAGAATACATCACAACTGGCCGTTTTACAGAAATGAGCGATATTTATGCATTTGGGGTTATCATCCTCCAAATCCTATCTGGCAAACATGCACTAAGCAGCTCAATGCGAGTTGCTGCAGAAGCTTCTAAATTTGAGGATTTCATGGATCCAAATCTACAAGGCAAGTTTTGCAAAGATGAAGCTGTTATGTTGGCAGAACTTGCACTTGCCTGTACAAATGAGCTTCCAGAGAAAAGACCAACAATAGATGAAGTGGTTCAAGAGCTAAACAAACATGATCAAACTTCGTAACTTACCCCACTATATATACCAAATAGTTCTTCAATAGCCGCTGGTAAATTTCAACCTCTTTGCTTCCCATATTAGTCTCAGTACCAATACACTTCTAAAGTACAGTGACGTGAACATTTCTTTGTATCTGTAAATTTTGATGTTTTGAGGGTGTGAGGCTGTAGTTTTCCTTTGTAGACCTGTAATAAGCTTGTGTATTGATGGGCTATTGTAGAATATGACAACCTGAAGCAACTTGAGGAATTTCCTAGCCAGTCTGTAGTTTTGAAATAATAATTACACTCAGAGTGCTACAGCTTTTCAGTTTTATTTAACAAAAGCTCATTGATGGAAGTAATTCAATGTTAGATCTCTCATGCTAAATCCAGCTATCCTTTTCTGGAGCTTATCTAGGTGTTAAAAAACTCGAAAATACCTCATTTCTGTGGATGGATTACACTGGGGGATCTGCAACAGTAACATCATAGAATGAGTCTGATCTGATATACTTGCTCCTGCTTGAACTCTCCAGCTGCCTATGAAGGGTAAATCATCTACATTTTGTTGTTATTAAAATTCATATGGTTTAAAGTTAATCACTTTCGGAAAGTAATGGCATTTTTGCAGGCAATTCATTCAGCAAAAGAAAAGATAAGGCAACCAGAACACTACAAAACAACAGACATTTAAATAGCATATCAACTTAACAATGAGACAATTTCCCAACAAATTGTGGAGTTAGTCTATTCAACTTTTCTACCGATTTTGAGGCCCTTTTCAACAATGAGACAATTTCCCAGCAAAAGATAAGCCCTTTTCAATTTTTGCAAGTAACTAGGGAACCCCTGTCAACTTTGAGACTTTGAAATCTCAAATCAGACCGTTAGATCAAATGGTCCACAAATCAACTTTGTTAATTTTTTTATCTTTTAGCAAAAAAATCAAAATGCAAAACAAATTTAAAACTGCACTCATTAACTTTATGCATTGGGAGTTATCCAGAAATGCCAATGTCAATCCCATAACCTCTTAAAAACTAACAGCTATTTAGCTTATTTCCTGAACCCAAGTACGCTGTCAAGAACAACTCATGCCTCATGGCACACAAATTGACCATTTTACACCAAGTATAAACAAAGTGTTTGGAGCCTTGCACATCAATCAGCTTATAAATGGATTGAACCTTGCAAAGTTCCATCTTTACTATTTTTTTCTTCAGCCAATTTTAATGATTTTTCGAAGCAAAGGAGTAGAAAATTCATATGTTCTCGCTAAAATGTCGAATCCCTTACGTGATGATGGAAATAAATAAGTTTTCTTGTAAGTACAAAATTAGTTATTGTCGGTTAAAACCTGATGTGTTACTTCAGTTTATATTGTTGGCAGACTTTTCCATTTGGAGACATATTTGCGTGGAGATTAAGCACAAGTGAGAGCATGACAGACACAATCAGTTACCAACTTTACTTGTTTTGTGACTTTGATTTTCTTTCATTTGGTTCATTTTACACACATCTTTTTGTGGTCAATATTCCGAACTCTTTCTCCAGTGCTGGTTTTCTGGTGCACTGCTGGTTTACTTTGCCTCTAAAACACAAACTTCTTCATATCTATTTAATGGTTAGGAATTTCCAGTGTGATATTTAAGCCTTCTGTTGTTAACCATATATATTTCTTTCTCGAACTTAGACTATACGCTGATGGATTCCGATTTCCGACGCTACGTAGAAATAATACCCGTAAGCAGAAATAATTTTTCAGTGCGTAATTGGAGGAATATAAGCTCAACATTTTCTTGTTTTCGCGTTGTTTCAATAACAAAAAAATATCCCTAAGCACAAGGAGTGATGGCTTAACGTAGGTTCTAATTCTATCCAAAAGTCCTCATCCAGTTTTCAATTTTATTCACATCTCATCCAAATTTTGATGATGAGAAAATGCACATGTATGTTGGATTGATTTGTATAACGTTTGTGTCGTCTGTTTCAAATGTCAATGCTTGTACCCCACGCCTCATTGCCTCATCATTTTCATCTAATGCATATCACGTTGTCTTGTCTGTATAAAAATGAATACCATTCTTTTCTTTACAATTAAGAAAAACCCATTTTCATTTTTAGATTCAGATATTGATTATGAAGCTGGTTTGGTCGCCGGAGGCTGCGGCCAAGGCGTATATGGACACCGTCAAATCTGTAAGTATCAAACAAACTATGTGAGGATCATTTATTTGTATTAATTATGGTTTTGATGATTGGTTTTGGAAATATTTGTAGAGTTTAATAAATCATCAGGAAGCAAGCGTGGCAGAGTTGATATCAGCCATGGCGGCCGGATGGGAAGCGAAGTTTATAGTCGAGACATGGCTAAAAGGTGGTGCTATAGAGACAGTGTAGGACTAGCAATCGCCAGTGGTCACACTGGGGCTAGGCATGTGTGTATAGTGGAAAATGAAGATGCAAAAGCTGAGTATATGAACTTGATGAAGGAGGTTGGGATGTGTCCTGAGGTGGTGGTGGGTGAGGCTGAGAAGGTTATAAGTGAATTGGAGGGAGTTGATTTCTTGGTGGTGGATTGTAGGGATGAGGAGTTTGGTAGAGTAATAAGGGTGGCAAAGTTAGGAAAGAATGGAGCTGTTGTGGTGTGTAAGAATGCGATGGGGTCGGGTTTGAGGTGGAGGAGAGTGATTGAGGGGGAGAGAGGTGGGAGGCTGGTGAGGGAGGCGTTCTTGCCGGTGGGAAAAGGTTTGGATATTGCATATGTGGGAGCAAGTGGAGGAGGGGTGGAGGTGGAGAGGCGGTGGAGGTGGATAAAGCATATTGATCAGAACTCAGGGGAAGAACATTTGATTATAAGGAGATGAATTCTTTGCAAATCATGTTGTTGTACTTGTACATAATTAAATCTTTGCTTAAGAAGAATACAGCTAGAACTACAGTAGATGAAAGAAAAACAGTTTTTTATAAGAAAGATAAGTTTCTCAAAGGTGCAGTATACAGTTGTTTCAGAAAACATCTCTTGCACATTATCGGCTACACAGAGCCGTAGCAGCTACACTACAATACTAGACTTAAAGGTTATCTTGCGCTCTCCAGCGCTTTATTTTCTTAGTGGTACATTCTTCGATATGGATGGAGCAGTAATAATGGAAGGAGCAGTATTCTTCTTTCCGAAATGAGACATTACCCTCTGAGGTTGTTGTTCTGCTGTCCCTGAGTACACGGATAGTAGTGATTGATCTCTTGGGTTCTGTAGATGGAAGTGCCCAAACTCGGGACTTTCTTCATCAGGCTGTATGTTACCTGACCCTAACGTTACAAAAGAACCGAAGTATTAGGAGAATCCTGAATTTGGTGGCCAAAATGACAGGCAAAACATAGAGCCATTGGTATATGAATTAGGATGTATATTACTCAGTTCGAAAAATTAAGACACACTGACGCCAAGGAATTAACCAAGCAGCCCAAACGAAAAGCATCTATAAGCACAACCATCTTATTTCTGGACATCTACTTGAGAGCATATTTTCTACCATTAACCCAACTAGACCCTAATTCTTGATCAGGCTATACCAGAGCTTGTAAGTTGTAACTACTAGCAGATGTAGCTCCGATTTTTCTAGTTACCAGCAATCATAATCAAGTCCACCAGGATGCTAAACTAAATACAAACAATCACCAAATTCCAATATTGACCATCCGGGACAACAATGCTCGTCGCCAATAACAGTAAATCGGACACTTCTGATCGCAATATTCCGTTTTCAACAGGAGACTAGAAAAATTTATGAGCGAAGGCATCTAGAATGAATAGCAAAGACTAAGTTCTATAAATTAAGAGGTGGGTTCAAAGATATTCAGCGAAATACTGATTATGTGGAGAATAGAGACTGGAGCTCACTGAGTGCAGCTATCAAATATTACCTATAAAGCCTTATTACCAAAAGATTGAGCCAACTGAGGCATCTGTTTCTTGGCTTTACCTTGCCAATCTGCTTCAAATCCAGCCAGTTCACCTGTATCCACATAAAAAGGTTATTTGTACAATCATCACTCAATGCATGAAGTTCGCAGGAATTAGTTTTAAAAATCATGGTACCTTCATTAAGATTGTGCAGAGTCTGCATAGAGTCCACATTTCCATCAATTTAAGCTTCTTCGAAAGTGAATGGCCCTACAGGTAGCCATTATAAATTATCAGCACACAGAGATACAAGAATCATAAATTACCCTAGAAATAATTTATAATGGTATGTCATCTTATTTTAATGACCAATAATACGGAATGTGCTGAATATGGAAGCTAAATGACTAATAAATTGGCACCTTATTATAAAGCCCCTTTGATATGTGATGGCTAGCCTCTCCAGTTCTTGAATCAGCTTCTTTTCTCTCTTCAAATGTCAGCTATAAAACAGGTTCACAATGAGGAACATGAAAATATTTTACTAAAAGGCTCTGCCTTGTAAGAACACTGATTAGTTCATCAGGTTACCCCATCACTCCCGATCCTTCTAGCTTTTGATGATGTGTAATAAGCTCCATCAGCTCCACTATAAGTAAAAGATGAGCTCTGATAAGTGAAGGAATGAGATTTGGGCTGAGTCTGGACATTGTTGAGCATGTTAATCTGATTCACACTCTGCACTTGCTTTCTTTTTCTTTCTGCAAATTTGGGAAGGAAGAGTGTTTTAGATTTCACGTGGAAGACATACGAAGATAAACAAGCTTAAATGAAAACACCGAACTTGATAGCCTCTTGACACACCTTCCACCTCATCCGGATATTCAACATAAGGCTCTCCGCCTGTGTTGATCCTACGATGCTTCTTAGATTTCACGTTATTCAGCTCACCATTCTCTTCTTTCTCATCATCTGATGCAGAGTTGATCTCCTCAATTATCGGGCCTCTAGATCTATTAGGCTGTACTTGATTTTCAAGAAACCCACCTTGGGGAAAGTCTGGGAAAGGAAAATGACCTCCACCACCACTTAAGAAGCTAGGCTGAAGCATGCCTCCAAAAGGTCTGGTAAAAAAGGGATCATCGAATGGGTTCCTTCCTCCGAAAAAACTAGGCATAAAGTTACCAATACCATCAGGTCCACCAAACGCTCCAAATCCACCAAAAAGGTCACCAGAATTGAAAAACGGATCACCTGGCCCTCTCCTTCGGTCCATTATACTAATCACTGACGCAATTAACACCAAAACAGAAATTCATCAAACATGTAGCCCAACGATCTCTACGGAACTCATACTCCAAACAACATGATTCCAGTAAGCAGTAACCAACCACCACTTCAACTCTATCATAATTAAATTCACATCCCTACACTAACTCATATTTTCCACAAATACAAAATTCAACAAAAATCCACTAAATCACAGCATCAAAATCACAATAACAGCAAGTATAGCATAACGCTTAATTTAACAGATCCAAACGAGTCCTCGTAGCAGCCAAATCACACAAAAACCTAACAACAAGAATTAAACATTAAAAATGACTTAACTTAACACGAAAACGAACCAGAAAAGAAGAGCAGGAATTCGCGGAGGAAATGTTTGGCGGAGAATAACGGTGGCGATCGTTTGAGGTCACGAGCTTTGAGACTCTTCTAGAATTTATATACCCGTCTCATTATGAATGTCTCATTTCCTTGTTGGATGTCCAAAGATGATCTCATTTCCTAAAATAAAATTTTTTTACCTCTACATTTACACTCTCTTTCATACTTTTTATTCTATTCATTTTCTTTCTTAATTTTTATCTCACATTTTTCAATTTTCTGAAAAACCGTAAAAGTTTTCAAATGAGACACTAAAAATGGGACGGAATGAGTAAATAATGAGTTTACCCTACATATATTACGACGGACGTTATTTTAAATAAAAGGCTTATTCACTTATTTTGGCACAAGCTTGGTGGTGGTCTGCTCATAAATCTTTTGGTTTAACAATAAAGAACGCGAAATTAAATTGTGGCTTCAAAAAAACAAACAAAGTGTCCGCATAAAAATATATTTTAATTTGACTGCTTTGATCGAGTTTACACGCAAAGATCTTGCTCATTAACTGGATACAAATTCTGATTGTAATATCCTGTTCCTGACAGGTTCCACAACATATCTGAGTAAGTTCCAATAAATTAATCACTACACATTTCAGTTTTCACCATTGAAAAGCCGTTCAAACGAACAAATACATGATAAGATACTCAGACAATAAGCGTGCAAAATAATATCTAATGTCCTCTGCCTGTCGTTCAAAATAACTCAAGTTATGCTCGATCTTTGTTCAAAATAGATCAAGTTCGAACCATATGCTCGATCTCTTAAACAGCAGGAGCCAACAGTTGCCTCCTAGTTGCATAGCTTAAAACTCAGACTAAAATATTTAACATTGAGCTTTGTACCTTTCATCAAAGATGGCTAATGCCTATGATATTCTAAGGGATTCTTTGACAGAGTGATTTAGAGGCTTCTTTAAGCAATTGCTCAGCCTTTCTCTTCTTGGTTTCACCGACTAGCTTCTTAACATATGATATGTATCCTTCTACATCGAATTTCCTTTTGCAGCCTGCATAGTTCATGTAACGAATTTTTCCAAAAATCGGTCTCTCCTGCCAACCCTGTCAAGGCCCAGTTGATGAAATGTAAGTGAAGCTAGTAAGTGCCCCATAATATGTATTATTATCGATATTACAATATGCCATTACTCAGCACAAGCACCACAGTGTAACCCAGAGGCCATAATGATTAAGAATTAAAGGTACTGTTTCAAATGTAGAAATAAACCTGGTCATGTACGCCACAGATAGACCACATGCATCCCACATATCCATTTGGGTCTCTTCCATCTATCTCATACTGAACACAATAAAAGTCTAATGAAGCTTCCGAATCAGAGAATTAGTATTTTGCAAATAGTAGTATATGCCACACACCTTGTCATTAAGATAGATTGCTATACTTAAGGCCTCCTCGGGTCCATTCGTCCATTCAAGTATTTTCTTCGCCCAATACATTCTGCATAATAGTACCAATATCAGTGGCTGGGTTATGCCAGTTTCATAAAATGCAGAGGGAGGACAGCAGGGGATTATTTTATAGACTGCACTTGAGAAATTACTAATTTAAAGCTTTCAAACATTAAACATACAAGGAGATATTTGACCTCATAAAGCCATGCATCTTCCCATAGTGAACCATTTCCAATTGAGAAGCATTCCATAGCTGCATATGGGTAAGGCGTCATTTAAAGAGCGTAGAGGTGGCAATAAATCATTTAAGCTAAAGTGGAGACACAATTTGTTTCTATCGCATGGACTTCATGCCAAGAATATGAACTAGATATTTAATATGAGAAAATGATATGCATCATGCAGTTCAGCTCACAAGGTCAGCAGTTTGTGCCTTTTCCAGTTGCTCCTTCCTAAATATATATAAAAGATCAAGAAATTTACAGTTACACAGCAATAATTTTTGTAAATGCCTTAAATAAATGAAAGTACTTTACATGGTAAATTAGGTCATTAAACTAATGTGATTTACGTGTATATGTGTTCTCGTTTGTCGAGGGCGTGATCCATCAGCGTTTTGCGTGCCCATTCTGATGCACCCTGCAAGGTTCCATACTGAGGCTGATAAAAGCAATAATTATCAGCCAGTTCCCGGCGCACAATCAACTCCTCCAAGAATGAGTCTACTGACTTCAAAAGCATCAATTCAAAATACTTAAAATAAAGATCCCAAATACATGAAAAGCACGGAAGGAACAACTTGATAACGGAAAAAAGCGAAACACCACCCACCTGAGGGCAGAGATTTCTCATTTTGCGCGCCTCTAAGGCACACCTCTGAGCAGATATCTTACCAAAATGAAGATATGGAGATAGACCGGAGAGCCCTCTAGGTTTTAATGGATTATTTCGGTCCGTCGAATAGGTCTTCAATCGTTTAGTCAAAAATCCATTTTTAGTTCCCATCAAAACTTCCATAGCTGCAATCTCTCCTGGCTCAAGCCATTTCAGTTCAGGAACTTCTGATCCTTTCCTAATAGTCCATAATAATATAAGCCAACTATACAAAATCTAAGCTTTAATTGCAAAAATATTTACATGAGCTTAGTCAAACAAGCTCCAAAGAAGCTTACCTCAACGCATCTTCAGTTATGCTATCCCAGTCTACCACGTGATTGGTAGGTTCCCACTTCTTAACAGGAAATAGTGGTGCCGGGTACTCAATCAAATACTCAGGCAATAATTTAGTAATTTTACCCCTAATAGTCCTTGCACTATATTCCAACTTCTGCGACGCAACCCACACAGGCACCACATTATGAGCGTCGACCTCATGCACTAATACAGAATCACCAACCCTCTTGCACAACTCCTCTTTCATTCTTCGAACCTCCCTCAATGGTGAAAAGTCTGTGACTAAGAGTGTTGCCCCACATTCTTCCACAAACTTAGGTACAGTCTCCTCGGCTACTCCCTACAACAATCACATAAATCTCAAGAAATTTTAAGCTTGTTTAGTTTATTCAATTACACATAGATTAATACAATGTGACCACTATTTCACATAGAGTTCAAAACATGCCTGGAAAAGGAAAAATGGGATTTGAAGAGAAGTTTCCAGCTCAAGCTGGAGCTCCTTCAGTCCTCGCAACATAAACCCCAATTGTCTAGCTCCAGCGCCCAAAAACCTATCAAACAAATTAAAAGCAACCGCCACAGGCACATTAGCCTTATTAGCTTGATCAACAGCATGCATCAAAGCCCAGTTATCCTTCACTCTTTGGTCTCTAAACATCCAATACACTACAGGACCTGTCGTCCCTAGCGGTTCATTCTTCGCCTCTTTCAAAACCCTAATGCGTCCTGGTTGGATTAGAGACGGTTTGCTGAGTGTTGCCATCTGGGCTCGAGGTTAATTTTGGAAAGATTGGAGCTTTATGGAGATTAAGGAAAGTTAGGGTTTGTGGGAGAAGTTTTGGGATTTGGGGATGAATTGAGGAGATGGGACGGTGGAGGGAAATTGTGTTGTGGATTTGAAACGGTATACGTTCGTTCAGTCGGGTTGTGACACGTGTCCTCTTGTCTTTGTTTTTCGGTTGCTGGGAGCTTGGGACTTCATGCCTCTTGTTGTTTGATCAAATGATTTATTCGAAAGAAATAAAAATAAATGCGTAAGAAAGGGTATTTTTGCAATTTCGTAAACAATTATTAAAACTAGCATTCGCAGCACAGTTTAACCTGTGTATTTTCACGTGAAATGTTCAATGACTTGAATGTCCATCTCTGAAATAGTAATGGTGATAGAAGCCGGATCAACATTCATTATCAATGGACTTGAAAACTCAATCTTCTTTCTTTATGAGGTAATTATACTTCTCAAGTGAGGCCTGAAAATGCTTAGAAATTATATCATTTATACTTGATCAACACAATAAATTCATAGGAATATTAAGCATCAATGACACAAAATTAACAATTGAAGTACAAATTGAAAAAAAAATCTATAAACTCCACACAAATATTATACAATACTTTTCACAAATTCAATACTGAAACTCCACCATAAAATTCACCCATTTAAGTATTTGAAATAAAATAAAATACCTAAAATCAGTCACAGTATCGCAATTTACCATAACACAACAACCCTATCAAATATTCTATCTTCTAAAAATAATAAACATCGGAAAAATCTTACCTTTTTAGGGTAAATTAAATTAATGATAGACAGTTAATTAATAGTAACATTCACAATAATCCACATCACGAATATCTAGTTACTGTAATAAGGAGAATGAAAAGAACAATAATTTATGCAGAGTAGAAAGTTATTTAACAAACAGCCGAATTGGGTTTTTACATCAAATCTAATAAACTGCAATTGTTGACTTTAAGCACGTTAACATCAAGTATAAACAGGCGGTAGCATTCATAAAATCAAAAATTAGGTTCACAAATGTATTTTTTACAATGAAATCTAAGAACACGCCGGTACCTTTTCAATACCAACTGGACAATTTATGTTATCTTCGTCTGTCGCCGGAGCAAAATTGCTCAGCAATGGAGAAAATGATTTGGAATGGAGAATTGTGATTTGAGTCGGTTCTATTAGGGTTTGTTTCTTTTGATGAGATAAAAAAGGGAATGGGGTTGATAGGATAAGATTAGATTGTTTTTTCACCAAAATTACTTTTATGTCCCTTTTATGTGTCTTATCGTTTTATGATTTAATTATTTTTTAAAAATATGTTTATCTTTACTTCAATTTTATTTATCAAAGGGTATTTTTGGATTGGGAAATGTGGCCTCAAAAACCGTCAATAGAGGGGTTTGTGTTTTAAATATAGTAGAGATACTTCTTTTGGTATCCTAGGCATTGCCATTAGGCCCTGAGCCGAAAAAAGTCCATGGGCCGGCCCGAAGCCCATCCAAGCTCAGCCCTGTCGAGCCCATCCAAAGCCCGATCGAAACCCAGCCCTATATCGATAGGCCGGGCTTGGGCTTCATTCCCGGGCTTTGGGCCCGGCCCACCGGCCCGATCTATTGGCCCATCTTGCAAAGCCCGACCTTACCATACTAATATTTCGAACAATAGAATAGTTGAATAAATATAAAAAAGTCATACTACATAATATATTTTACAAACTTTTTAAATTTAACATTTATTTGAATTTATTTATATATTCTTATTTTCTAAATTAATTTTTTTATTATTGAAGTCATTTTATCTCAATATATTTAAAGATATATTCATTTGTTCTCTGAACTTTATCTCATTCTGTTATAATAAACCTTAAAAATACAATAAAAATGAGTTAAAAAATAATGTGACATAAAAAATATCTTTTTAAAATTGATATTTCAATTATTATATATTTTTTATTATTTAAAAATTATTTAAAAATTACATTTTAATTAAAATTTGAAATTTGAACGGGTTTGTGGGCTGGGCTCGGGCTTCATTATTTTTACCAAGCCCGTCCCGGCCCGACCCGGTAAATAGTGATAGACCGTAAATATTAGGGTCGGGCCGGGCTCGGGCTTCAAGTTTTGGGCCGTGCCGGGCTGGGCTGGGCCGGACCGAATGGCATTGCCTAGGTATCACTCATCTTGATTCTCAAAACTAACAAGTGGAAGCATTCCACAGCTTGGAAAGTATCGAATTTGGATGCTTTCAGCAAGGCTCTTTACTTAGAAGACATTATTAAAGTAAAGAATATAAAGTGATATTTAGGCTCATTTGTTATTTTTACATAATACGTCATAAAATTCTTGACTGGTTTACGAACGAAAGTAAAACACAAGAATATTTTGATTAATTTGTCTATCGATATGCACCAAATGAATTTTTCTATATTTTTAAGCTACAAATAATTTTATCCTGAAACCATATCTGGATCTCCATCTAAAATTCATAAGTATTGTAGTTTTAAAGATGATGTTGAGACGCTTATGCTCGTTTTTATAAAAATATTAGAAAAAATCTCGATACACTAGAATTTACTAATAAATAAATCATCAAATACAAACATATTTTATAGTAACAATTTTATTTTAAAACGTTAAAAAAATAATTTTGGTAATTAATATTTATGGCCACTAAACTGTGATTAAGAACATCAAAATAAAAATAAAACTAGACAATTTTAATGATGTCTTTACTTACGCTGTTGATATTCTTGGTCTTGATTCTCTTTCCCAAATTTCCATATCTACTTTGAAACCCTGCCGCGCCGCCGATGTGATTCTCCTCCTCCGCCGCCACTGATTCTCTTCCTACTCCTCCTTTGCCTTTATCCGACGAGCATCGGCTTCCGTATCCTTACATCATCGCGCCGGCCCAGGTGCTCAAATCTTCAGTAATATCCAGTCGTCGGTAGCGCTCGGTTTCTAGCAGCTTTTCAGGTACAACAATTTGTATATGCGCGTATATAGTTTCTTTTTACATGATGTTCTTTAATTAGATTTTGGTGGCATCTTGCGTCTTCCCTTGTAGGGTTTTCTTTTGCCCTAATTTTTTAGAATTATTTTGTTTTAACCTAAATTCAAGATCGCTGCTTGAAGTTGTTTGTAGTACTTTAATTGTTAGGGTTTTGTTCTTATCTTCTGTTGTTGTAGCACAAGATTTGTTTAGATTTTTTGCCATTTGTGGCATGGCTATCATTTGTTAGGAGTTATGATGCTTGCAAGAATGATTTTTTAGTTATCGAAATTCAACATGATTAACAATGCTGTCTTTAGTTATTTTTTCAAATTACTTTAGCCTACCAAAACTGATACCGAGAACAGCATGAGCTTCATACTGATGTCCTTTATTGGGTGGATATAAATTTGGATCCTATCATTACGAATCTCCTTGATGCGTAAACACATCTCTGTCTTTCCTTTGTTTGAGTTGAATAACACAGTGGTCTGTTCTGATTTTCAGTTTTATCTTGATTACAGTTGGTTGTTAGATGATGAGATAATCAAAATAGTGTTTTAAACATGTACTTTACTGAAAGGGACGCCGTAACTAAATTTAAACAATCTCATCTTATTTTCTATTTGGATCTACCTTACCAGCTATGACAGGTACCTAGGAGGGGATTCTTATCACAACATAGTGCACATGATAACAGTGCCATCAACAAGGTTCCCCGTGACATATCGATGGATGAATCTGGAGATAGTTGGTATATGTCTAGGAAGGAGATTGAAGAAAATTCTCCATCAAGGCGTGATGGTATTGACTTGAAGAAAGAAACATATTTCCGCAAGCTGTACTGCACGTTCTTGCAGGATTTGGGAATGAGACTGAAAGTGTGAGTATATTTAATTTCGTTAGAATTCTTCTATTTATTATATTAAAACTGTTGTCATTGTTGGTTTGATGAATTATTGTTTAGATGGTAATAGGTAATAAGGAGACTTAGTTTGAATTGTTTACAAAGTTAGATATTCATCAAAGATGAATAGATTGGGACGTAAAGAATGAACTTCCCAAACTAAAGCTGCTTAAAATATGTGATGCATGCACACCTTTTTACTCAAAAAAGATCAATATTATAAAATCAGTTGTTTTAGTAGCAAATCATTTGAATGATTCCTGATTATTCTAATATCGATCCCCGCATCTACTATTATGAAATATTTTATTATAACAAATATTAAATACTTTTCTATTTTTGTAGTCTGTTGAAAATGCACGGAGACAAAAATATATCTACTTTATATACTTTGGTTTGATAGTGTGTATTGTTTAAAATGTACGCCAAATTGCATGAGGAAGTGTTTCTTTAGATCAGTATGCCAAACAATTTTTTGAGCTCTTTAATGTTTTCGAGAAATAAAAACTTAGCAGCTCATCTGCAAAATATGAGATATCTTGTAGCAAATCTGGTGGGATAGAAACATTTTCAGTTAAATTAGATGGACTCAAAGCTGTTTTACCTTAATTACTGTAGTCACAATCTTTATTTTTATCAATTTGTAGGGTATTAACCCAATCATTACTTTTTTGCTCCACTAAACTGACCTATAAAATGTCACTGCAGGCCACAGGTTACAATTGCCACTGCGGTTGTATTTTGTCATCGGTTCTTTCTTCGCCATTCACATGCCAAGAATGATAGAAGGGTATGAACTTACTGCTCATACTGATTCAGTTGTCTTGTGAAAAGGCTTAGTAATATTGCTGCACAAAGTAGAATATCCTTTGCATAGAGTCATACTCGTATGAATACTATATATAAAGCGCAATGGGTGGTATTGGCTGTATAAAACCACAATTCAACTTCCCATAGTAGCCCGGCATGCATTAATAATTACTTACCAGCCATTTCATAACAGGTTAAATTGTGCATTGTATACTAGTTTCTTGTATTTGCCTTGGCCACTCAGCACAAGTTTAGTCTTCCACACCAGCTACTAACCATCCAGATTTAGTTTTTAGTCTTTCATTTGTGACACTTTCATATGAAAAGCGCACTATTTCTAACATGCATTGTACATTGGGATGAGATTAGCTGATCCTGTATCTTTTTGCTGAAAAGCAGACGATCGCCACTGCTTGTATGTTTCTTGCGGGAAAGGTTGAAGAGACTCCTAGACCACTCAAGGATGTTATTCTAGTTTCTTACGAAATTATTCACAAGAAGGATCCTGCTGCGGCTCAGAAGATAAAACAGAAGGTTGGTTTTTATCAATATTTGAATTTCGAACCTATTTTGTTAATTTCACAATATATTATAATGTGTGGATTAGGCTTGCACTGCTTTTTTCTTAATTTCAACTCCTAACTCTATCATGCGTTGGTGTTCTTTCTCGTAACTTACCTCAGGTCTTGGCTCTTGAGTTTTATTCCTAGATAAGATGTTTTGATGACTATATTGCTTATTGTAGTAAAATATCTCATGGTTTGCAGAGTAATGGTTAATTAATATTACTCAGTAGTGTCTATCTTATTCTTTTGATAACTACTTGGGATGCGTGATGAGGAAATTATAGAAAATATATCATTAAGTTAAAGCTTGGATCACATGTGAATTGTGATTCCATGCTCCTAATACATTCAACTGATATTGAAATGTACATTACAGCACAATATATTAACTCTGCAACAAATATTGTAAAAGATAAAGGGGCGCGAGTTTTTCAGGTGTAAACTGATGCTGCTCCTAATCAATTTTGTACTGTCATAATTTTCATAGAGATTTTTATAGATGTCTCTTGTATTCTTGGTGTGTTTGCATTCTTATGTCTTCAAATATAGACTTCATTCATGACTGACGGGTGTTTGCAGGAAGTATATGAGCAACAGAAGGAACTCATTTTGATTGGCGAAAGGGTTGTTCTTTCAACGTTAGCATTCGACTTTAATGTTCACCATCCTTACAAACCCCTTGTTGAAGCCATTAAAAAGTTCAAGGTCGCACAAAATGCGCTTGCTCAAGTCGCTTGGAATTTTGTTAACGATGGGTACGAAATAACCATCTTTGATTAGTTTCGTAGAAGCTAATTTACTCAGGTGTTTTCATATATTCTCATAGACGACACTAGAAATTGCTTGCAGGCTGAGGACTTCACTCTGCCTGCAATTTAAGCCTCACCACATTGCAGCAGGTGCTATCTTCCTTGCTGCGAAATTTCTCAAAGTCAAACTTCCATCTGATGGAGAAAAGGTCTGGTGGCAAGAATTTGATGTCACTCCACGTCAGTTAGAAGGTTGGTACAGTTTTCTTTGTTTTACTAAAATTTATTTCAGATCCATTATATGCTTGAAATTATTTAGGTCGGCGATGTAATTTCACAATTCAAAGCTTTGACCTCTCGATTTCCATACTCTATGTCTCCAAGATTTATCTTTTCTATACACGAGTTGCAATTTTCAGTATGAGCATTATCTCTGAATTCGGCATATACCAATTTGTATTGCAACTGTCATTTCATAGCTGTTTCTCAGCAAATTTTAATGTTTCAGCTTTGACGTTCTCATATTGCAGAGGTTAGCAATCAAATGCTGGAGTTGTATGAGCAAAATAAACTCCCTCAGGGAAGTGAAATAGAAGTTAGCGGAGGTGCTGTTCATAATCAGCATGGTCCTATCAAAGCCTCAGCTGTTAGTGATGATTTGGTGTCGAGTAGTGGACCCATTCCTGCATCTGGAGGATCGGTTTCATCATCAATAAAGCCTGAAGCTTCTAAGCACGCATCCTCCCGAACAGGGGCTGATCAAGTAGGAAACCACAGTGCATCAATGAAAACTGGACACATCAACGATGATGGAAGCACAGAGATGAGTAGTGTAATAAATGAGCACAAGTTGGATGTAGAAACTAAGGATGAAGAACGTCATGCAGAGTTTACCAACAAAAATGGTGATAGAGAAGTACCAAATAGAACTGAGACCAAACAAACCGACTCTGGAGATGGGGAAAGGATGGATGGTCGAAGAGGAGATGAGACTCCTGATGCAGTAAATCCTAAGGAAACTGGTTCCATCAAACCAATTGTGAGCAGGAACTTAGAGTCAAGTGAACGCGCAGTTAGTCAGTCTCCTCACGAGGCCCTGAAAACTTTGGACACAGACAAGTGGAAGGCTCAAGCTGAAAAGAGAAGGAAATCTCGTCTAGACATGTCTCGGAAAAAAGATGTTATTGATGAAGACGATCTTATTGAAAGAGAGCTGGAAGATGGTATTGAATCAGCAGTAGAGGACGAGCGATTGAAACAAGAAAGAAGGCAGAGCTGGTTGAAAAATGACACTCAGTATCTTAACAAGGATATGAATGAACACTCATCTAGGGGAGCGCATATTGTGGAAGAAGGGGAGATGCTAGACGAATCATCTCCAATGTTGAATAGCCGCAAAAGAAAAGGGAGCCCTCTTGATAAAAGATCTGAAAACAAGCATCATCGTAGTGATTCTAACACACAGGATGATGGGCACAGAGCTGGGAAGGGATAAGGTTATGGTGAAAGGGGGCACAGGAAGCACACCTATGGTTAATGAAAATAATTATAAGCATGTCTTCAAGCAATGCTTTCAGGTGTCTCACAAATGTCCCGGCCGTGTACTGGCAATTATTCTCATTCTCCTCTAATCCATGTAAACTGTAGAAACCAGAAGTTAAATTCCATTTATGGATCATCATCAGTTATCTGCAAATGAAAAGTGTAGGTGACTTTTAGTTCTCTTAAATGGAACTTATCTGTCTCAATCTCAAGTCTTTCTTCTGACTTTTCGGATTAATATCCTCAAAAATACATATTTTTGATGAAGGATTCAAACAAAATTACGTAGACTTATAGCAAAAAATGTTACGTAGACTTATAGCAAAAAACGTCACAATGATGTCGTTTAGTTGCTCGTATCAAATAGCTTCATCGAATCCAAATCCAGAGTATATGCATTTGCAACTCTAGGGTTTTCTTATCTACGTAGTCATGAAAGTAAAATGCTTACCCTAAAGCCAGAATTTTATTCAAGTTTCCATTTTCGACGTAATAAGTCTCGTGCAAAGTAGAGTTATTGAAAGTACGACGCTTGCTTAGAGTGTTGTGATCTCATCAGTTTGCGTATCCTGCCGGATTCTTATTCCAAGACAAAAAGGACGGATCCCCGAGCGGCCGTGGCCTCAACATATACATAACCACAAAGCTCAGTCCCACCAACAAACACAGTGCCCCAACAGCAACATAAGCCACACCAAGCGAGTCATTCCTACCACCAATCCAAGCCGTAGTCGAAAGTACCAACTTTTTCTGCCCACCAAAACTGTAAGTATTGTAATTGTTCTGTATCAACACTTGTACTTTTTGGTTAGCTTCCAGGTCCATTTCTATCCTTCCGTAAAGTTTCCGAAAATTCGGAAATGCTGCTGTCCTCATCCATACTATAAGATCTTCCTGATCGCTGAGCGGGAGGCTCTCATTCAGCCTCCCGCCCCCGATCAGTCCCCCGCTCTGGAAATTCTTCGGATAAACATCTGACCCGAATTTTCCAGTCCTGTCACTTTCCCAAGCAATATTCTTCCTGTTGAGCTGAATGTCCTTATCATCTATTGAAAACCGGTACGTGTCGTTGAACAAGCTCCACGCCACAAGTCCGCACGGTACGATCGCATTCCCGTTCGCATAAGCCTCAGGTTCACAGCTCGAAACCGTAGCCTCATATTTACTACTTTTCAGCTGCTTATCACTTCTACTCTTAACATATCTCCGATGGTTTTGGTAGAAATTCTGTAACTCATAGTATACGTAAATCGGACTCTTCATGGGTTTGGGGATCGTTAAAGTTCTGTTACATGACTTATCAGTACTTGGATCTTGAATGTAGGTTAAAGGATCATTTACATTACCAGGAAGACACCCTTTTTCGTAATGATCAACGACTTCTACAACTCGTTCCGAAGCGGAGAGGGATGCAAGGCCGATAGGGATGAAGATGATACCGATGCCTAAGAAGGTGGTGACAACAAGGCCAGGGGTGATGATGGGTTTGCAAGCTGGAAGCTCTTGTTGTGTGAATTTTGAGTATTTTGGCTTCATGGAATTTTTCTTGGATGCAGGGGAGACAGTTTCAGAGACATCATCGTCATCCTTGTTCCCTAAATCCATTGTTTGTGTTTGTTTGAATTGGGAATGTGAGATGGGGATAGAAATGAATGACATGGTGAAGGTGAGAGATTAGGTTATGAGATGGGAAGTTGCGTAGATTTCTCTTTTGCCTTATAAATGGTATTTTTGTGATATGTGGCGTAAATGGAAAAAACCATGCAAAGGTGATTCTGATTTTACGAGGTTACCACAAATGGAAGGAAGAAAACATTATTTCCAACAAATTACTTGCATTAATCACCGATCGGGTTAGCTCATTGGCGAGAATAGGATCTTAGTAAAAACTAATTTACACTTAGATGCTTGAGTTTGATCAACTCTACCAAGTGTCAATTCAATTAGTTTCAGCGCAAAAGTTACAAGGTGAGCAACTGCATCATTATAGTGTCGGCAGCTATAAGTAGAATGATCGTAATCAGCTTGATTGAGCTATTATTCATCATCCAGCGCAGACAAAAGCAACCTGCGGAATATAACAAATAGTGTGATAAGTTATAATGTCAGTTAATTATGTTATTGCAAATGAGATAACAGTGTGCTTTGGAAAGGAATTCGTACCAGAATAATGAGAGGCAGAGAAGGATAATTATGTAACCCAATTTGAAAAGGCGTTTCTTCTTTTCCTGGTTCAGCTTGTTAAATATCTCGGTTACATCTAACAGGTGTTCTCTTCTATTGTACCTATAGACACGAGAACGATATTCGATTAGAGGAAGACATCTGATCATTCAATACACGTGATGTATATTCTAAGCAATGTGTCTTATGTCATAGAAGCTAATAGTGTAAGAAAGGAGACTTACAATCGTGCATTATATAACAAATATGGGACACCCAACAGCGACATGAACCAGTGCCCTGTTAAAAGATGGAAAATGCATGATACTCCTTGTGTTATAAACTCTGGCAAGACCACCATGTTGACTCTAGATGCCGTGTCATATGGATTGATATAATCGAATTCCAGATCCGCCAAGCACATAAGCTGCAATACATACAATCATCACTGAATGACATTAAACTCGCATGAAAACTATGAACAGAACAACAACAATCATCAAAGATGAGTAACGACGGCTCAGCATGTCTCGCTTAGAGTAAAGATAACTTTTAGAAACGATAATGCAAGTGATGATAACTCACAATATGTAGCCTACATGGGCTGTAAGATTCCTGATATAAACCAGAAAACTAAAGTATTTAAAAGACCTGAAATCGACTGAAAATGTGCTCCAGTCATTCAGCCTATGCTGATAGAATCAGAAACTGGAAGTAAGCTAAGTATAATGTTCTCCTATTATTAGAACATTACTAATAACACTGAAGCATCTTAGCAAGAAGCATTAGATATTATTCATACATGAGTGATTACCCAATATGTCTTTTCAACTGTTTCAACACTAGAGACAACTGAATCAAGCAATATATTAGCTGATTTAAACTTAAGCCGCATGATCTAACACATTTAGAGTTATAGAATCGGAAAGGGTCCGAAAACAATAAAAAGAGCGTGGTAATATACATTAAAATTAAGTATCCACAAATAAGGTTCCATACATAAACAAGAGCATGCTTTGGTCAAGTATGCAGTCAATTAAAATCATGGATTTGGTCGCACTCTAACTTGCCCTATTGAAAATTCAAATCAATCAATACCAAATCACTTGCAATTTTACACCATTTTATATGAATCAATTATTTTGATCAACAACAGAAATTAAAGAATCAAACTTTGAGTAAAAAATCAGTGTAAATCAAACCTGGTAAACGAGTAGGACGATTAGGGCTATGAAAATGAAGAAGGAGATGAGCCATATGAAGATGTCACCCATCTCACTCCCCTCCCCTCTTATCTCTCTTGAGATCGGTCGGACTCGGAGCGTGTTTTCAATCGCCACACGAGCGGAAGATGTTGCCGCAGGTTTTGGTTTGGCACAACACGACAACCGAACAAAAGAAAAAGTATTGAAAATTAAAATTATTTTTTTACTATTTGATTAGGTTTAAAATTTTAAAATACGTAATAAGAATGATGGCTTTAATTGTCATGTTAGCTACTCCTTCCGTTCCATTTTATTTGTCCAAAAGCACAAAATATACGTTAATTAAGATAAAAAGAATGTATAAAATGTATGATTGAGAATAAATGATTAATAAGTAAATGAGTAAAAAAGTAGAATGTGTGGTGGAGAATGAAAGAAAGTGGACAAACTTAAGGGGACATTCAAAATGGAAAGTGGACAAACATTATGGGACGGAGGGAGTATGAAACAATGTTCTTTCTTTGAAGGTACCTTTCCCCTGTGTTTAAATGGTATTTTTGTTTTTTTATATATAATATATATTTTACTCATATTCAGACCGATTCAAATCCAGCGCAGCTATTTGCTGTGTATATCAAATAACATCGTTTTGACGTTTTATGTTATAATACTACGTAATTTTGATTGAACTTTTTATCGAAACTACATATTTTTGACTCGTAACAAATAACTTTGTGAATTCATATACATACCCTCTTCGTTTTCAAACATCTAAACCATGAAATTGAACATTGATCATTTATTTGCACTTAAAGCTAAAAGTACACTTAATAGGGGCAGCTCAGAAAGAACAAGTCCTGTTTATTTCACAAAATCCATGCAAGGTAAACGCACGCGGTTGGTGATATGTTCGGAAGAGGAAGGTGAACAAGATTCGATGCTAAAATTGTTTATAAATTGATTGAGTGACTCATTTGATATATTCTTGTGAACCACGGAAGAAATATTCTTGATTTTTTTCCGTAATGGTTGCAATGTGCAAAATAATCTACAACTTGAGACCGTTGAATCTTTCTTTATAAGTCGTAGTAAACATATATATACGTTACTGTGCATTGGCTGATCCGATGAAATATTAGTTTTAGTAGTATTATGTCCATTTCGTAAGGTGAAACTTACAATCATTGTCACGTAAGCACCGCTGACGAATACGAAAAATTTCATTTTAAATTATAATGTCTGAATCAGTTTTATCTGACCACTTCTGTTGTTCTCGAAGTCTTGTATTCAGACAACATGTTTATACAATAAGTTCCAACTTGTTTGTCGCATTTTATGAAATGCAGGTTTTTATCAATGTGTATAAATAAAGAAGTGACCAAAGACTACACTTACAAATACTTCTACAGAAGCATCAGATACTAATTGCTTTTTTATACTTTCATGAATCTGATGGAGTCAGCATCTGTTGATCAGATGATTCAAAACCAAGAAGAAGCGTTTGTACACGCTAGGGCCATTGCTCAACTATCGACCTTTACGCATTTCATGCGTGCAGCTGTGGAGTTAAATGTATTTGACATAATAGCTGAACATGGTAATGATGAACCAATGTCTGCTTTTCAGATTGCTGCCTGGTTTCCTAAACAAAATGTTGAAAAAACACCAATGTGGTTGGATAGAATGCTGTCCCTTTTTGTTTCTTTCTCACTTTTGAATGTTACTGAAAAGGGAGGTGATGATCAAAGTCAAAGGCTATACACACTTTCTCCAGTGGGGAAATATTTTGTTAAGAAAAATGATGAAGGCTCATTCGCAACATTTCTGTTGTTCATGACTGAACCGATTCAGCGAGACATTTGGTAAGTTATTGATCATCGAAACTATCATATCTTCAACTCATGTATTTTTTCCAAAACAAAAAAGTTATATGGCCTTTGATATTACAGGTCTTGTTTGAAAGATGCAATAATTGAAGGTATTAGTCCAGCTGAAAAAGCCTTCAAGCTTCCTGTTTTTCAAGTAATGTCAACATCCGAAACAGGAAAATTGTTCAACAAATCCATGTCAGAGTTAACCACCGTAGCGATGAAGAGGTTGCTGGAAACATACAAGGATTTTAATGAGATTAATTCATTAGTTGACGTTGGAGGGGAGATGGTTCTTGTCTCAAGATGATACTCTCCAAGTATCCTCATATTAAGGGGATCACCTATGATTTACCACAAGTTGTTATGCACAAGCACAACAAACCTGATGAAAATGTTCCTGGTAAGTAAAACCACTCTATGAAAATTCTTCCGTTGTTAAATTTTCTCCTTAATCACATCGGTATTTTCGTCGTTAGGCTTGACTCATGTGGGAGGAGATATGTTTGCTTCTGTGCCTGGAGGTGATGCCATCATGCTCAAGGTATTATTACTGTATACTTCCTTTCTCAGTTTTTCATAAAATAAGCTCGCATTTCCGTTTTTTTCCAACTTATGAGTCCTTGGTATTATGGTGATCTCTGTAAGTCATTAGTATTTTTTTACATATTTATAACAAAGATGAAACCATGTACTGCAGAATGTTCTGCACAACTGGGGTGATGAGCATTGTGTACAGCTTCTAAAACGTTGTTATGAAGCCATACCAAGTTCCGGGAAGGTGATAATTATTGAAGCCATTTTACCAGGCACACTTCTAAGAGATAATGACAAAGGAAGCTTGGTTGCGCGATACTGTTATGTTCATTCATCGAGAAGGAAAGGAGAGAACTCGTGAAGAATTTATTGGTTTGTCTAAAGCTAGTGGCTTCTCCGAAGCTCGATTTATTTCCTCCTTCAGCCTTGAATGGATCATGAGTTTCACAAATGATCATTCCTGTCTATGGAATTGATTCATCTCATTGTATTGTATTGTATCCTCAGGTGTGCCAAGGAATATTTCGAATGTGAAAAATAAAAAAGTGTATTCCATAAAGTATAATGAAAATAGTAAATCACTATTGGTATTTGATGTACTTCTTGTATATAAGTGCTTCGCGTGTACTGCATATCACAGTACACTCAACGACTGAGATTAAGTCATTCGATTTTACAACAACGTAATGTATCTCTTAGTATTAACCATGTCTGCACATTTTTGATGCATTACTATGTCCTAACCTCAGCGTTTAGGTTAGAAATTTGATGCAAAGATTGAGTCGATTTTTCCCATTGATTACATAGACAGAGTGTTGTGCACTGCACTCATTTCATTATTTCTTAGGTTACTGCCAGAAGAAATTTTCTGCCTCTGCATTTTTTCTCAAGTTTTGCTTTCCTTACTGTGAAGTATTTGTAAGTTAAAGGTTGATATTTAATTATAACTTAGTTGTTGTCATTGCATGATTTGCTTCTGTATATAAATAGAGGCAAGAAGTGCACCGAAAAGTACACTAAACCTTCAGATCTTCACTTGAGTTTCATACTTTGCATTATGAATCTGATGGAGTCAAAAACAGCTGATGACATGACACAGAACCAAGGAGCAGCTTTTGTGCACGCTAGGATCATTACTCAATTACCAATCTTGATGCATTTCATGCGAGCTGCTGTGGAACTAAATGTATTTGACATCATAGCTGAACATGGTAATGATGAACCCCTATCTGCATCTCAGATTGCTGCTTGGTTTCCTAAACAAAATGTTGCAAAAACACCGATGTTGTTGGATCGAATGTTGTCCCTTTTTGTTTCTTTCTCCCTTTTGAATGTTACTCAAAAAAGATGCAAACAAGGAGGTCATGATCAGGTTGAAAGGTTATATACACTTTCTCCGGCGGGGAAATATTTTGTTAAGAACAATGCTGAAGGCTCATTCGCATCATTTCTTTTATTCTTGACTGGGCCAGTTGAGCGAGACATTTGGTAAGTAACCCTTTCTCAAAACATCATAACTCCTGTCCGTAAGTATTGAAACTTTTACTTTAAATAACTCAATAATACAGGCAATGTTTGAAAGATGCAATGATAGAAGGGATTAGTCCACCTGAAAAAGCCTTCGGGCTTCCGATTTTTCAAGTAATGTCCCGATATCCAGAATCTGGCAAACTGTTCAACAAAGCTATGTCTGAGCTAACCACTGCAGCAATGAAGAGGTTGTTAGAAACCTACAAGGGCTTTGATGAAATCAGTTCATTAGTTGACGTCGGAGGTGGAGATGGTTCCTGTCTCAAGATGATTATCTCCAAGTATCCTCATATTACAGGAATCAACTATGATTTGCCACAAGTTGTTGTGCACAACAAACCTGATGAAAATGTTCCTGGTAAGTAAAACCAGTCTACGAAATTCTTCCTTTGTTAAATTTTCTACTTATTTACATCTGTATACTACTTATCGATAGGCTTGGCTCATGTGGGAGGAGACATGTTTGTTTTTGTACCTGGAGGTGATGCTATCATGCTCAAGGTACTTTAAGCTTTATACTCCCATTGTCTCGCATTTCCATTTTTTACATCTGATCATCTGCATTAAGGTGACCTTTGTAACTCTCTAGTATTTTTGATTACATATTTACAACCAAGCTGAATCATATTCACATATATATTGCAGGATGTTTTGCACAACTGGGGTGATGAACATTGTGTGCAGCTTCTAAAACGTTGTTATGAAGCCATACCAAGTTCCGGTAAGGTAATAATTATTGAAGCCATTTTACCGGACAAGCTTTTAGCAGATAATGATGCAAAGGATGCTTGTTTGCGAGATACTAATATGTTCATTCATCGAGAAGGAAAGGAAAGAACCCGCGAACAGTTCATTGGTTTGTGTCGAGCAAGTGGTTTCTCCGATGCACGATTTATTTCCTCCTTCAGCCTTGAATGGATCATAGAGTTTCATAAATGATCAGTCCTGTCATATAAAATGTCAGAGAATATACTACTTCGAGTATACTCGTTGTATATTCATATCATTGTATCCTCCGGCGTGCTAAGTAATATTTTGAATGTGGACGAAATAAAAGATGTATTCCATAAAAGTATAATGAAAATAAATTGCAACAGATGCAAATGTTCAAACTTGTTTGAATCTGTCAGTGAAATCAAAGTTCTTCATTTACTGTCAATAATCAGATGCTTGCTGATAAACTATTTTCAATCACTGTACTGCTGGTACACTTAATTGATTTCCACTAAAAAACTAGGGGGAAACATTCCAAGATGATTCATGTCTCACCTCGTATCAAAGGGCAACAGGCATTTACTCATGCGGGGATAAATGTTTGTTTTAGACCTAGAGATGCATGTTATAATGCGTTTGTACACGCTAGGGCAATTGCTCAACTATCGACCTTTCCGCATTTCTTGCGTGTAGCTGTGGAGTTAAATGTATTTGACATAATGGCTGAACATGGTAATGTTGAACCAGTGTCTGCTTTTCAGATGGCTGACTGGTTGCCTAAACAAAATGTTGAAAAACACCAATGTGGTTGGATCGAATGCTGTCTCTTTTTGTTTCTTTCTCCCTTTTGAATGTTACTTAAAACGGAGTTGATGATCAAATTCCAAGGCTATACACTCTTTGTCCGGTGGGGAAATAATTTGTTAATAATAATGCTGAAGGTGTTCATTCGCAACATTTCTATTGTTCATGACTGAACCGATTCAGCGAGACATTTGGCAAGTTACTGATCATCAAAACCATCATATCTTCAACTAATGTATATTTTTCCAAAACAAAAAAGTTATATAGCGTTTGATAAAAATCATTATTACGTGTCTTGCTTGAAAGATGCAATAATTGAAGGTATTAGTCCAGCAGAAAAAGCCTTCAAGATTCATAGGGATTTGTAGGTTAAGCAAACCTGCCATAGATGAAATCAAGCTTTATTTTGAACCTAGAGTTCTTATCATTGACTTCCTCCATGTGATGTAATTTTCTGGTCCTTCAAGAAGTTGTGAGACTAGAGAAACACCAATATTCTCATTGGAACTGATGTGCATTGGATCATTTGTAGGATCAATGAAACAGGTGGAAGAGGAACTTGCTGTGGCCTGAATATCAAACATTTCTTGGTTGCCGGTAGAAGAATCTTGAAGAATTGATGTTGTAATCAATTACTGGAAGCAGATTTGCCTGCGAAAACGTGAATAAGAATCGAAGAAGTAACTGATACCATGTGAAAGTTCAAGAACGGGTGGCCGGAGATGGCGGACTGACGCCGGAACTTGTTAGAAGTTTGATCAGAAAACCAGAGGTGAAAATATTAGATTTCATTACAAGATCAAAATGAGTTGAATCTGTTTTAAGTAACAAATTCAGTTTAAGTTAGTTATAAAAACTACCTATTCATATTTTGGTATATAAATACTAACTAGTTCAGTTAAGAGTTCCGAAAGTTTCTAATTTTACAATTCGTTGCCTTATTACAATTAGGTCCGACTTTTTAGCTTCTTTCTTCGTTGGGGTTGCCGCCTGTCTATCCGCCCGTCAGCTGCTTCTCTTTCGCTGGCCGAGTTAATTCCTCAATACCACGTAAGCTCAGCATATGGAGAAAATTCGACACGTTGAGCTTAGAGGAAAGATATTTGAGGGATTCAGCTGATAACCCATTGGTGAGGAGTTCTAGAGATGTCAAAACAGGTAGATGGGCGGGCGACGGGCGGGTTTTAAATGAGTAGCGGGTAAATGGGTGTTTTACCCATCTTACCTATTTAGCTAATGAGTTTAAATGGGCGGGTGTTAATGGGTAATTGATTACCCGTTTACCCTTTAATATTTGTTTACCCGTTAATATCCATTTGCCCGTATATATCCGTTTACCCGTTTAACCACATTTATCCATTGAACATATATGTCCTTTGTATGATAGTTAAAATAGTTTGTTCACCCCGCTTACTCCAAGTATCCAACTATATTCGTTTATTTTTATTTTTATTTTTATTTTTATTTTTATTTTTATTTTTATTTTTATTTTTATTTTTATTTTTATTTTTATTTTTATTTTTATTTTTATTTTTATTTTTATTTTTATTTTTATTTTTATTTTTATTTTATTTTTATTTTTTTTATTTTTATTTTTATTTTTATTTTTATTTTTATTTTTATTTATTTTTATTTTTATTTTTATTTTTTTTTTTTTTTTTTATTTTTATTTTTATTTTTATTTTTATTTTTTTTATTTTTTTTTTTTTTTTTTTTATTTTTTTTTTTTATTTTTATTTTTATTTTTATTTTTTATTTTTTTTTATTTTTTTTTCGTTTCATTTTATTTAAAAATAGAATTGAGAAAATTTAAAAGTAGTAAATAAAGTTAAGCGTGCTTTATTTGATAACTTAATTTCATGAGTAGATAAATAATATTTTAAATAGTTGAGCATGTCCTGAGAATATGTATGATAAATTAAAATGTAATCGAATAAGAAAAAATAGATATGTTAATCAAAACGTGAGATATGGGCAAATCAATAAACTATAAAAAATAATTTATAATATGATTCATCAATTATATATTTATTTATACAACTTAAAATAATTGAATGGATAATGAGTGTTTAGTGTGTAAATGAATAATAAGTGTTAATGGGTGTTATATGGGTAAGGGTTACCCTATACTAAATGGGTGATCATGGGTAATGGGTATTGTAAACCCGTTAAGCTAAATGGGCGGGTATGGGCGGATATTTTAACGGGCGGGTATCGGGCGGGTAATGGGTTACGGATATTTTTGACGGGTCTAAGAGTTCTGCCGCTTGTTCAGCTGTGGAGACAAAAGTTGGTCGAATCAATCCTGAAGTGGTGTGTTGTCGGACAATATGGTAATCCAGTGCGATGTGCTTAGTCCGCTCGTGGAAGACAGGGTTCCTGACGATATGAATGACAGCTTTATTGTCGAAATATAGAGAATTTGGCTCAATTTGTTCAACCTGCATGTCACGAAGGAGATGCGTGAGCAAAGCCAATTTACAATAGGTTTGTGCCATAGACGTATACTCAACTGCAGCAGATGAGCGACTAACAATCTGTTGTTTCTTTGTTCGCCAGAAAATGAGAGATGAGCCAAGGGAGATGGCATAACCAGTGACACTCTTCCTTATGATAGGGCAAGTTCCCAAGTTAGCATCACAATAGGCAGTCAGAGTGAGTGGCTAGGAAGCTAGATAATAGAGACCCTGAGCAAGAGCATTTCAGGTATTTCAAAACTCGATGAGCTGCTTCAATATGTTCTCTTGAACTTATCATAAATTGACTTAGGATGTGGACAGAATAAGCAATGTCAGATCTTGTGGCTGTCAAATATATCACCTGACCAACTAGACATCTGTAGGGTGTGGGATCATCTAAAATAGGAGATTCGGATAGTGCCAATTTGTGTCTTGGGTTAATAGGCATAGATGCTGGTTTGCATGCAGTTAAGCCATCTTCTGAGATGAGTTTTAAGGTATACTTCCTTTAATTTAGAAATAAAGCTGAAGTAGATCGAGCAACATCCAGACCTAGAAAATACTATAAATTTCCTACATCTTCTATCTGAAATCTGGAATGAATGAATTCCTTGACCTAAGCTATAAGAACTTCAGAAGTGCCTGTGAGCATCACATCACATCACATCATCGACATAGACTAGAATTATTAGAAATTGACATTCCTTTGAGTATGTGAACATTGAGTTTAAGCTAGCAGTAAATTCAAACTGAATTTGAGCTTCACTAAATATGCTGAACCATTGGCGTGGGGCTTGCTTTAAACTATATTGGCTCTTCTCAAGTCTACAAACCAAGACTTGTGACCTAGCTTTCTTATAGAAATCTTTACGAATTTTCATATAGACTTCTTCCTCAAGATGACCATGTAAAAAAGCATTATTCACGTCAAGTTGATATAAGAGCTAACCTTTAGTAACAACAACTGCCAACAGAGCTCGAATTATGGTCATTTTTACCACGTGGGAAAGGCCTTCAAGCTGAGTGAATCCTTTGGTACCAATCTAGTCTTAAATCTCTCAATAGATCCATCAGCCTTCCTTTTATTTTATATACCCACTTGCAATTAATATGTTTCTTTCCTGTGGGTAATGTAGTCAAATGCCAAGTGTTGTTAGCTTTTAAGGCTTAATTTGTATTTCCATTGCTTTTATCATTCTGAATGCTTGCTAGCTTCACTATATGACCTTAGTTCTGAGTTAGAAATAATATTCATAGAGAATTTTTGGAAATTTTTAGAGCAGCCTGAGTAGTTCACATAAGAAGTCGGAGGTAGGCAATTTCCTCATTAGAGACCATGCTAACTGTAGGACAAATGTAGTCTTTTGGTCTAAATGGCTCTTTTCTGATTCTTGTTGATTTTCCGAATGGGATGACATTATCAGAAGTATCAGTAAGTTGCGTAATCTCAGTGTCATTGTTATCTGAAATAGTAGTCTGAGTAATGTCTGTGTTAGGCGCTCTTTGTATACGAATAATATCCTCATTGTTAAATATTGGAGGACTGAAATATGGCATTTGCTGAGTATCACCTGAGTTGATTGTCTTTAATTCCTTAAAAGGAAATATGTCTTCCTTGAATTGTACATCTATGGTGACTTGAACCTAGTTCGTGTGCAGATTATACAGCTTGTATCCTTATGGCCATAGGGGTAACCAAGAAAGACGCAGGGATGAGCTATTTGGTCAAATTTGTCCTTGTGAGGTAATTTTTTTGTAGCATAGTATAGACACCCAAAAACTTTGAGATTTGACAAATCAGGCTTCTGTAAAAATAATACCTCATAAGGGGACTTCCCTTTCAAGATTACTGATGATACTCTATTTATTATGTATGTTGCAGTTAAAATACAATCTCCCCAGAAATGATCTGGAATGGAAGCTTGGAACTTCAATGCTCTCGCAACCTCCAGTAAGTACCTATGCTTTCTTTCAACAATTCGTTCTGCTCAGGTGTGTATGAACAGCTTGTCTGGCGTAGTGTTCCCTCATTTAATTGAAACTGTGATAGCTTGGAATTTAGGAACTCTTTGACATTGTCACTGTGTAGAGTCTTAATATTTTTTCCAAACTGTGTTTGCACCATTTTGTAGAACTGAATAACTTTGCCAGATACTTCACTCTTGCTAGGTATTAAGAAAGTCGAAGTCCTGTGCATTTTGAATAATCCACAACAATGGTTAGGAAAAACCTAGCAACTGTTAGAGTAGGTACCTTGTATATATTGTCTCCATACATCTGCATGAATAAGCTCAAAAATAGAAGTACTCTGAGTAGAACTAATAGGAAATGGTAATCTACATTGTCTTGCTTGCGGACAAATTTCACAGTGAACATTCTTGAGACTACACTCTTCAATAAGAATATAATGTTTCATGCTAGTTAATATTTTTGTGAAAGGAACATGACCCAACCTTTTATGCCATAGTGAAGTTGAATCACTATTTCTCTGAACTGATGCACAATTCCCCGAGTCATCACTTTTGTATAGGAATAATTCATGAACAGCTTCACCAATCAATTGAAAAGTTCGACCTGCTTGGACCTGAATGTAGCATCCACGATTAGTAAATGTGACTGTTGTATTTGCATCAGATAATAACCGCGAGACACTAATCAGATTGTATTTAATTTCAAGCACTAGCAGACCATTTAAGAGGGTGAGATCTCAGGTGCCAACTAACAACTTTCTGTTTGATGAACTAAGATGGAGTTCCCATCAGACATAAAAACTTTGTAAGGTAAAGATAATTTCCTCAAGTATTTCAATAGATGCAACTAAGGAGTAATATGATCAGTGGCTCCACTATAAATTATCCAATCATTTTGGCATATAGAAATATATGTTAGTAGGTGATAACTGACATATGAGTAGCAACAGTAGTGCAGTTGTTCAGAAGAGTCATCAGCCTATTTAGTTGCTCTTGGTTCATTTTGATTGTGCTCAGATCAACTTGTTGCTCTTGATTGCCAACTTTTTTAATTGATCCTGCATAAGTGTTATCAGTAACAACATTATTAACAGTTTTGTTATTTCTGTTACCAGGGCCTGTAGAATTCCTCCTTGATGGCTTGAAATTTGATGGATAGCCATGAAGCTTATAGCAATTATCCATGGTATGTCCCTTCATCATGCAGTGTGAGCAATATAGATCCTTCTTTTCTTGATTTTGATCCTTTGCATTTGAATTGTTGCAGGGAGTTCCTTTTGTGGTCTGCTTGTTGTGATTCTGTGTAGAATTATTATTCTGACTTGCATATAAAGCTGTAGCATCCAAGCCAAGAGTTCTGTTAAGATCTTCCTATTTTTCATCTTAGCGCACCATGATATAAATCTTGCCAATGTTAGGTAGAGGGTCAAGAGCTAGGATTTGACATCTGATTTGAAAACGCACTTCATTCAGATCCATTAGAAATTTCATAATCATGTCTTATTCCTTTTCTGCATCATACACTTTGTAGACTTGCAAGCGGCCCCTAAGTCACATAAGTCATGCACACATAGAGCATCTTCCTCATCCCAAAACCGGATTAACTTGTTACAGTAGCTAGCCACACTTAGATCCCCTTGTATATTTCATCTTGTAAAGCAGAAATCGTAGGATCTTTAGAACCTTCATACCTGATTTCTATGTTTGTCCAAGCCTGAGATGCATCTTCCATGTAAATCAGGGAGCCTACAACATCTTTACTGACTGAATTAGTGATCCATGAAAGAACAATATTGTTGCATTTTTCCCACTTAGCCAGTTCATAGGGATCTGTAGGTTTAGCAAACCTGCCATAGATGAAACCAAGCTTGATTTTGAACCCTAGAGCCATTATCATTGACTTCCCCCATGTGATGTAATTCTCTGGTCCTTCAAGAGGTTTTGAGACTAGGGAAACACTAATATTCTCATTGGAACTGATGTGCATTGGATCATTTGTAGGATCAATGAAACCGGTGGAAGAGGAACTTACTGTGGCTGGAATATCAGACATTTTTTGGATGCCGGTAGAAGAATCTTGAAGAATTGATGCTGTAATCAAGGTCTGGAAGCAGATTTGACTGCGGAAACGTGAATAAGAATCGAAGAGGTAACTGATACCACCATGTGAAAGTTCAAAAACGGGTGATCGAAGATGGCGTACTGACGCCGGAACTTAATCGGAGTTTGATCAGAAAACCAGAGGTGAAAATATTAGATTTCATTACAAGATCAAAATGAGCTGAATTCTGTTTTAAATAACAGATTAGTTACAGTTAGTTACAAAAACTACCTATTTACATTTTGATATATAAATACTAATTGGTTCAGCTAAGAGTCCCGCAAGTTTCTAATTTTACAATTCGTTGCCCTATTACAATTAGGTCCGACTCTAGCTTCTTTTTTCGTCGCAGCTGCCGCATGTTTGTCCGTCCGTCAGCTACTTCTCCGTCGTTGGCCGAGTTGATTCCTCAATATTTACATCGATATTTTCATCGACAGGCCTGAATCATGTGGGAGGAGATATGTTTGCTTCTGTGCTTGGAGGTGATGCCATCATGCTCAAGGTATTATTACTGTATACTTCCTTTGTCAATGTATCGTAAAATAACTTCGCATTTCGGTTTTTATTTGTTACTTAAATATTATGATCTCTTTGAGTATTTATTATTTTTGGCTACATATTTATAGCAAAGCTGAAATCATGTATTGCAGAATGGTCAGCACAACTGGGGTGATGAACATTGTGTGCAGCTTCTAAAACGTTGTTACGAAGCCATAACAAGTTCCGGGAAGGTGATAATTATTGAAGCCATTTTACCAGGCACACATCTAAGGGATAATGATGCAGAGGAAGCTTGGTTGCGCGATACTATTATGTTCGTTCAGCGAGAAGGAAAGGAGAGAACTCGTGAAGAATTTATTGGTTTGTCTAAAGCTAGTGGCTTCTTTGAAGCGCGATTTATTTCCTCCAGCCTTGAATGGATCATTGAGTTTCACAAATGATCATTCCTGTCATATGGAATATATTCATCTCATTGTATTGTATCCTCCGGCGTGCGAAGGAATACTTCGAATGTGAAAAATAAAAAGTGTATTCCATAAAGTACAATGAAAATAGATCGCCATTGATCTTTGATATACTTGTATATAAGTGCCTCGCTTGTACTGCATATCGCATTACAGTCAACGACTGAGATTAAGTTATTCGATTTTACAACAAGGTAATATATCTCTTAGTATTTACCATGCCTGCACATTTCCAATGCATTACTAAGTCCTAAAGGTGTGTTCACTTCGCCGGAATGGAATGCATTTCGTGGGAATGAAATGATGAATTTGGACATAATTTTATTTTAGATTCATCCTTTCATTCCATTCCAATTGATTCCATTCCGGCGAAGTGAACACATTATAAGTCCTAACCTCCGCGTTTGGGTTAAAAATTTGGTGCGTTTAGGTTAGAAATTTGATGCTAAGATTTAGTCGATTTTTTCCCATTGCACTCATTTGATATTTTCTTAGCTAACTGCCTGAAGAAATTTTCTGCCTCCGCTTTTTTTCTCACGTTTTGCTTTCCTTACTGTGAAGTGGATGCAATAGTTAAAGGTTGATATTTAATTATAACTTAGTTGTTGTCATTGCATGATTTGCTTCTGTATATAAATAGAGGCAAGAAGTGCACCGAAAAGTACACTAAACCTTCAGATCTTCACTTGAGTTTCACTTTGCATTATGAATCTGATGGAGTCAAAACAGCTGATGACATGACACAGAACCAAGAAGCAGCTTTTGTGCACGCTAGGATCATTACTCAATTACCAATCTTGATGCATTTCATGCGAGCTGCTGTGGAACTAAATGTATTTGACATCATAGCTGAACATGGTAATGATGAACCCCTATCTGCATCTCAGATTGCTGCTTGGTTTCCTAAACAAAATGTTGCAAAAACACCGATGTTGTTGGATCGAATGTTGTCCCTTTTTGTTTCTTTCTCCCTTTTGAATGTTACTCAAAAAAGATGCAAACAAGGAGGTCATGATCAGGTTGAAAGGTTATATACACTTTCTCCGGCGGGGAAATATTTTGTTAAGAATAATGCTGAAGGCTCATTCGCATCATTTCTTTTTTCTTGACTGGGCCAGCTGAGCAAGACATTTGGTAAGTACTAAGTAACCTATTCTCAAAACCATCATATCTCCTGTCCATAAATATTACAACTTTAACTAACTCAATAATACAGGCCATGTTTGAAAGATGCAATGATAGAAGGGATTAGTCCACCTGAAAAAGCCTTCGGGCTTCCGATTTTTCAAGTAATGTCCCGATATCCAGAATCTGGCAAACTGTTCAACAAAGCTATGTCTGAGCTAACCACTGCAGCAATGAAGAGGTTGTTAGAAACCTACAAGGGCTTTGATGAAATCAGTTCATTAGTTGACGTCGGAGGTGGAGATGGTTCCTGTCTCAAGATGATTATCTCCAAGTATCCTCATATTACAGGAATCAACTATGATTTGCCACAAGTTGTTGTGCACAACAAACCTGATGAAAATGTTCCTGGTAAGTAAAACCAGTCTACGAAAATTCTTCCTTTGTTAAATTTTCTACTTATTTACATCTGTATACTACTTATCGATAGGCTTGGCTCATGTGGGAGGAGATATGTTTGTTTTTGTACCTAAAGGTGATGCTATCATGCTTAAGGTACTTTAAGCTTTATACTTCCAATGTCTACATATCGTAATATACGCTCGCATTTCCATTTTTACAGCTGATCATCTGCAATAAGGTGAACTTTGTAACTCTTTAGTATTTTTGATTGCATATTTACAACCAAGCTGAAATCATATATAAATTACAGGATGTTTTGCACAACTGGGGTGATGAACATTGTGTGCAGCTTCTAAAACGTTGTTATGAAGCCATACCAAGTTCCGGTAAGGTAATAATTATTGAAGCCATTTTACCAGACAAGCTTTTAGCAGATAATGATGCAAAGGAAGCTTGTTTGCGCGATACTATTATGTTCATTCATCGAGAAGGAAAGGAAAGAAGCCGCGAACAGTTCATTGGTTTGTCTAAAGCTAGTGGTTTCTCGGATGCAAGATTTATTTCCTCATTCAGCCTTGAATGGATCATAGAATTTCATAAATGATCAGTCCTGTCATATAAAATGTCAGAGAATATACTACTTCGAGTATACTCGTTGTATATTCATATCGTTGTATCCTCTAAGAAATGTTTCGAATGTGGACTAAATAAAAGGTGTATTCCATAAAAGTATAATTGCAAACAGATGCAAACGTTCAAACTTGTTTTAATATGTCAGTGAAATCAAAGTTCTTCATTTACTGTAAATAAGCAGATTCTTTGACAAACTGCTCATGTTCTGTTACTCATTTGTATAACAAAAATTACACTGCTTGCTGATAAATTATTTTCAATCACTGTGCTGCTGGTACACTTAATTTATTTCTGCTAAAAATCTAGGGGGAAACATTCCAAGATGGTTCATGTCTCGCCTCGTATCAAAGGGCAACAGGCATTACTCATGTGGGGATAAATGTTAAAAAGAGGTTTGGTCATGTGATTTCATTTTTTTTGGTGGAGTCGTGAACCCTTCAGATGAGAAATATATATTAGGTTACAGTGAACCGTGAATCTTGAGCTACAAACCTGAAATTTTGAGTTAGATTGAGAAAAAGTTTTGAGCTAACAACTTGCCAATTCAAAAATCTGAATATTTGTGAGGTTAGAAACTTGTAAATAAATGTGAGAAGTATCTTTTAAATGAACTGTTAAGAGATAAATTATACACAAACCCTGGAATATATAGAAATGTAGTTCAGAACGATATGTACAGGCGGTGGTGGGTGATTCACTGATCTGTTGTGCAATCAATGCAGTATGTGAAAATGGTATGCAGGCTGTTTAAGTACAGCACGACTGACCACTTGATCTAAGTTTTTTCTCTCCGTTGTCATCATCATCAACAACTGGTACAGCCGCTAGGTCCGCTCGGTGCTAGCTCCCTTCTAACCATTACATATAGTCATTCCAATGGATAGATCATGATGTATGTATTAGTTATGATGTATTCAGCATTTGTCGTCCCTCAACCAACACCAACCATTATGAAGTCCCGACTCCCAAATCCAACTCTCCATCAGATTCAACAAACCAAATCTCCCTTTCCTTGCCTGTCACCGAACTTTCTATCAACCATCTCACCAAACCAAACATCACTTTGTCTTGTAATACCTTTTCTATGTACAGCCAAATCAAACCTTTCAATTCAAGAGCATGAACGTATCCACCCCAGACTGTACAGATTTCTTTTCACTAACTCCCAATTGAGAACAACGCCATGGCCCCAACTGCTTGAATATCCTTCTCTCTCTTGTCGACATGCATTTCTGTCAATCCTTTTACTTTAAGATTACTCAATCCTATTTTTTGTCGCAAATCTTCTATGATTTTTGGATTTGCAGGGTTGCCAGCTGCATCTGTTACAAAGAATGTGTTGTGGGCAGTTTCGCCTTGAGTGGATATTTCTGCCCTTGTGACATTAAGGCCATTTTCTCTGAATGTTCTGGTAACATCTGCCAGTAGGCCTTGTCTATCAGTTGTGCATAACTCTAGCCTCAGACCCTGTAAGCACAGTCAAAGCAATGTTCAGTTTTCTGAACCGAGTGTACAATTACAAGTGATAAAGAAGTGAGTAATAAATCATTAGGAAAAGGGCATTACATCTGATGCCCTTCTTTCAATGGCAGCCTGTATGCAGAGAATTACTCTTTGTTTCTCAGGTTCTGAGCTTATTGGTGTACCATCTGAATGCCTTGTGTAAAACTCCTGCAATGACAAAAAATATTGAAAATCGGGCAAGTTGGCTAGAAAGAGTCATCATGATGGTTTTTCAAAATATAAAAGAACTATAAGCGCACTTACCAAGAAGGCATCATCTTTGTCTGTGCTAATAGTTGCATGGAAGACGAAATACTCCATGTGTGTTAGCGTGCAAACTATATCAAACAGAAGCTTCATTCTGTCTTTGCATTGGACATTAATAACGGAATAACTTCTGGCAGCCAAATTTTGGACTGTCACCACAGGAGATACATGGTCCAGTCTCACATTTCCTTTCCGCTCATAGTCACGATCAGCAAACATCATCTGATGCAGTCTTCGCTCTGTATGAGTTACTGCAAGGGATACTGCTGTTTTGGCACTTCTAACATCATTATCCCCCTTGAGCAAGTTCCTCAATCGTGCTTCAATTGAGTCAATCTTTCCCAGGTCCTCTATAGGTGAACCAGAATCACAATCCCTCACATACATCAGGGAAGCGATTCTTCCATTGTGAGTCCAGACTTTTGCGTCCACAACACAGCACTGCAGGTCAGCTAGAACTGCAAACACCTCTGACAAAAGCCCAACTCGGTCTGTGCCAGTGAGCTCTAGTGCAGTCAGGCCATCAAAGCTTTTGGACCTCACGTGGTGAAAAGTACCCATAGACTACAGAATACGATAGAAATGTCAACTCTTCGTACTCACACCACAACACTGTCACTCAGCATAATTTATCATCTGAATAAAATCAAATTATCACCTTCTTAATGTAAGCAATAACTTTCTCATCGGCCAACTTCTTCCCAGCTTGATCAGTGACATGGAAAACTGCAAACAGTCAAAATTCATCAATTTCATTTCCATCAATAACTTTCAAAAATACAAAAATAACACTTCTTGCTTATATAAACTGTAAGCTTCTTGGTGTTCTCACCGTCCATGAAGTAGCGCCCATCAGAACATATATAAGCCTTCTTTATAGAAAGGTCCAAATCCGTAAGAACCTGAACAGCTTCAAGAAGAATTCCATGTTTCCTAGCACTGTCAACCTGTTGTTAAAACCACAATAATCAAGTTTTACTCTTCCCGTTATAAGCTTCAAAATTTTACAATCTCAAACAAGTTTCTAAATTCCTTACCGTGATAATTGTCGCTGTGGGGCAAGCCTTATTGTCAATCACAACCCTGCAAGAACCAGTCATATGAACCATGTTAGTAGCATAAATCAAGGCAGAAATTCCATATAATAAAAAATAAAGAAAAGGTCTTCACCAATCAGTGTCTGAAATAGTCAGAACAGTTAAAGAAAATAAACAGACTAATTCAACTCTTCATTGACTTGGATAAATTATTTCCAGGGTTCCATTTCAGCATGAAAAGTCAAATTCAAAATCCCTAACCGAGATCTGAAGAGACCCTATAATTGATTTCCTTGTAAAAACGGGTTTCAATTCTGTACAAACAATGAAACAATTTCCATTTCCAGCCAGTTTCTTGTAGCACAGAAAATCTCATCACAAAAAATTCAAAATTAAAAAAAGAAATAAATTCAAAATTTCTGAGATTCAAAAAATCCGGATTCGGAAGTTTCAAATAGAAAGCGAAATCAGAGTAACTTAAGGAGTGAGATGGACGACCTTGGAGTGTTGATTCTGTTAACGAGCTTCTCGTACTCATCCATGACCGGCGATGACAACCCCTCCGTCATTTCAACTGCTAATTAACGCTTTTATAACTTGTGTGTAAAGTTTCTTAGAAAGATTCTCCAGGTCTTCTTTATCGGTCTTCTTCGCCGGAGGTTTTGATGCGGCGGTGCTCGGCGATTCAGGTTTGCGAATTTTAAATTGAATCCTCTCTCACACTTTCTTTGCGTGTTTCGGAAAAGAGCAATGCCCGCTTTTATATATATATACGGAATGTATCATGTGGATTCTCTCAATTTGGTGATACATGGATCCCCTTTTGCAGCCGTTGATTGCATTTTTTGGACGCATCAGATTGCACCAGCGCATTAATGAAGCATGTGCAATTCACGTGTGCATTTGTCATGTGCACATCACGTGTGCATTTGTCATGTGCAATTACGTGGCGCAATCTGGTGCGTCCAAAAAATGCAATCAACGGCTGCAAGACGGGATCCACGGATCTACCAAATTGGATGGATCCACAGGATACAACTCCTATATATATTCGATTTTAAATAAAATAATTATTATTTTGTCATAAATATTTTGGTGCTCGTAATATTTTGCATAATTGAATGCCATGGAAATTCAACTATTTTTTTTGATGGGTGGGTTTACAATTGAGTACAAAATATTACATATTCATCTAGTACAACAAATACTTTGAACGCACAAGCCATCTAGGCACTGCCATCAATGAACTTCAATCATCTATCAATATCCAAGTAATCTTGCATCACTTCAAGCAATGAAGTCCAAATGTCTCCTCTTACGGGGGAAGAAATGAGCATGCATAGCGTATCAAATCAACAGCTTCCACGCATAGGCGGAAAGAATAAACAACATCCACGCGCACAGACGGGAGGAATGAAGCCTCAGAAAAATCTGAGGAAAATTTGGTGAGGCCAGAGTTCGAACCCTGGTGACGAGGAACTACTTGGTGACGAGGAATAAAGAATGTTGATAATGTAAATTGAGGAATGGTTCAAAAATGTCTTTTAATTGTAGGACATCAATTTAATCGTTGATTTATTAATTCAACGGATGAGATTTAAATTAAAAATAAATGGAAAATCCAATCGACCTTATATTTTACAAACTCAATAGTTCATTTTAATCAAAACTCAATTTTAATCTCAACCATCAAATTAATCAAATCAACGATTGGAATTTTTTACAAATATTTAATACCCTGCTAGATAATTAAATCAAAATCATTTATTAGTGTTTTTAAATTTGGGAGAAATGGTTGACAAAATTTGAGTCAAATAATTATTAATTATGAGTACCTATTGCGAGGGAAGTATTTAGAAAATTGAGGGGATGGGTTGACATTTTAATGTAGATAAGGCTGCAATTATAATTTATTTTGGATTAATTTACTAGTGGTGCAAAAATTAACAATAATGTGGATCACAAAATATGTGGGCGAGAGCAGAGATGATAAATTGTTAAACCTGAGTGTCTGGTATCTTATCCATTTAAATATGATAAGTGAATTTCATAGCTCCTTTTGTTTCAGTTTCATCATGACACTTTTCTTTTTTCAATTTATATAACAGTTAACAACATAATGGGTAAAAAAGGGGAATATTTACATAATAGAAATATTTTTCTTTGATGAAGGAGGTCTCCATGCTTCACACTAATAAACTTCGGATTTGCCACTTATCCGATGTGATCTACATGTTTACCATTTGACTACCCATTTTATAGAGCATTATGAAAATGGTTAGTTAGCAATTTTTGTACAACGCATATGTCTCGGTCTAAGTGCTTAAGTTAAGAATCAAACGGACCAGAACAGATCAGATTCTATGAGCTAACATCTGCTTAAGTTAAGAATCAAACTGGATCAAAACAGATCAGATTCTATGGGCAAACGGCCGCACACAGACAAATGTACACCCTTATTCTGCTAGCCAACAGTAAAAAACAAAAAAAACAAATAGTTCAAATGATTATCATCTTAGAGTTTCAAGTCAAAAATGAAGTAATGGTGACCATTTTGGAATTAAAATAAACAATTATTTCTAAAACAATTCCATCATGGATTCGTGCCGACCATGAACACATGTTGGCATCACGTGACAGGCACCACTCCGCCAGTAACGGCTTTAACGATATTGTCGTTTCTTCTAGTATTTGCCTTTTGGTTTTTGTGTACATGTCTATTTCGCTTTGCGTCTACAACTACAAGCGTCTTCTAATGTCCACTAATAGCTATTTATACGTGCCTTTTCCTTCTTGTTTGCTTCTTTCCTTAATCTATTTTTTCACTTTTCGAGTTCTGATAATGTTATCCATTTCTTTTGATGCTTTCTTTTCGTATATTTTCCATAATGTGATAGTGTTGGTAGCTAGTTACGTAGTGAAACTTGAATTGGGAAGAGATTGATACTTGATCATTCTTGATTTGTTCTTGTTGTGGATAAAAAGGTTTATGATCCCATTTCGGGTTCGAATAAAGAGTTATTGTGGTGGTTAGGACGCATGCATGTAATGAATCCATTGAAATAACATTTGATCCAACTTCGATTTTTGACTATATTAAATTTGACAGGCAGCCGTCGTGCGATGCAATTAAATTTGAGCTTGTGACATGCCATGTTAAATTGGAGATGGCTGTTAGCTGGTGGTTAACTTGATGGCGACTTTGATAAAAAAATCTCAACCCAATTGCATGATGTTCTTGTTTATGGTCTGCCCTCTAAGTTAGGTTACATATTGATAGTTGAGCTTTAATTACATGGTTAGATATTCATATATATGACCATCCCTACAAGTGTATAAATGTCAAATTTCACACCCAAAATAAACAGGTTTTAATCACATTTTATCGCTACTGTGTCACTCACATTTATTATTCGCAAAATAAGAAAACAATTATAGGAAAAAGTATGATAAATTCATATCTTTATAATGACGTTTCCTCACAAAACTGTTCAATACTCAATATGTCATTTTTTATTTTTAGATTGAAGGAATATCTGCGCAGGCGAAACATTCTTAATATGACTAATAAAATAAAACATATTCCACCTTATTTTTAAAGTGTCACGTTTTCTTTTTCGATTTCTGACTCTTCATTTGATATACTCATTTATTAACATGTTCAAATAATTTTTTATGTATTTTAAAATTGCTTCCCTTTTGAGCGGCGAAATTAATTTAATCATTACATTTGCTTCACAATGTGTCCATTCCATGGAAGCATAAATCGAGACGACAACCAGGCAAGTGGGGGCTGTAAAGCTTTTGGGCCAATTGGATTTGGGCTTGTGGCTGCAGATCGAGAGACGAGAGCCCTATCGGAATGTCGAAAGGACAAGTAACATAGGCCGTACGATGAGAGTTGGTTTAATTGGCTGGTGATAAGCCACGTGGATGACAGCTCAATTTTGCAGAATCCAAAAAAATTGAAGATTCTGTCAGGAAGATTTCCTCGACAAAGGGACTGTCCGAATTAATGTTAGATGAAATCAACGACAAATAATGAAAAAGTCATTGTCATGTACTCTCTGTCCTATAATGTTTATCCACTTTTTTTTTGGGTGTTCCCTAATATTTGTCTATTTTTATTCATTCACAACCACATGTTTTATCTTTCCTCTCAAATTCTTTTAAATCTTTCATTCTCAATCATAAATTTTACACTTATTACTACTTAAATACCGTGAAATATATGATTTCGGACAAATTTAAGGGGACGGAGGGAGTATTTTACTAAAAAGCCTATCTATGAGTTCCTTGTACACAAACACAAGATAACACATTTGTATTTAAATATAAGAGTTGTGTTTGGGCTGTTTACTCCAATTCGGCCCATTCATATCTTATCTAACAGGCCCATCTGAACTTTGTATGGATTACAGCATAGCAGCGACTCTTGCGGTGTTATTCAAATTCTCCGCAACAGCAAATCCCGAAAAGCTCGCTAGGGTTTCGTATCTATACACAGGACAAATCGATCATGTCTCAGTCCCTGAAATTCATCGCCAACCTCCGCACTAAACGCCTCTCTACCTCGTCCTCTCCTTCGCCTTTTCGATTCGGTCAAAACAGCTCCGAGTTCTTGCCCTCCAAAGCCGAACAGTTTCGGAAATCAAACGACTCAAAGTCGCATCTAATTATGTATATTGTGTTGCGATTCCGATTACCTTCGTCATTAGATTCAGTTTAGTGTATCAGTTGTTTTATTTTCACAATGTTAGGCTATTGGCACCTGGTGTGAAGAGTTCTTTAGGAAAAGGATGCTTCGTTGGAAATGCATGCTTTCCGAGGGATGCCATGAGCTGCAGGTCTTTTTATTCCCAGGCTGCTGCTTCACCTGGTATTGTGATACTTTATTTAGAAATATGTAAACCTGTTTTTGTGTATTGTGATTTGTGTTTGTGTTCCATTAGCTGTTTTTATTAACTTTATCTACTTTAGATGCTTCGTCAAAGCAAGTATTTGCTCCGTACACTGTCTTTAAGGGAAAAGCTGCCCTCTCGATTTCTCCGGTTCTTCCGACATTCAGAAAATTGGAGGTATGTAGTTTTGAAATACTTAGCTGTAGATGTTAAATCATGCATGTGGTGACCACTCTTTTGGACTCACTTTGAGTTAGTCAGGAGGTCATCAACTTGATCGCAGAGGAGTCATGATGTTAAAGTTTTGGCCTGCTATTGGTGAGCGCAAGTATGATTGGGACAAGAGGCAGGTAACGTCTTTCTTACTCCTGGCTCGACTTTATATATTGAGGAATGCATTAGGAACGTGTGAGGTTTGGGCGGGGAAATTTTGTTTTTGATTGAGGCCAGGATGTTTCTTGATTCTACAATTTAGCAAAATTAATTAAGTTTGTACGTTTTAGATGTTTGCCTTGTCAGCAACTGAGGTTGGGTCTCTTCTAACTTTGGGTCCACAAGATTCGTGTGAATTTTTCCATGACCCCTCCATGAAAACTAGGTTGGTAATACTCTTTTATTTGAGCTTGATGAGTTGTCTTTTACGTTATAGCTTACATCTTGCTGGCCTTGTATTTATAGCAATGCAGGTCAAGTCAGGAAAAGCTTATCGATCAAGGCAAATTCTGATAGCAGTGGCTATTTTTTCTCACTAAGTATGTGTTATCCCTGCACTAATATTTTTGAATTTATCATGTTTGTGCTTTAAATTGTCATGGAGAGGCATCTTTTGTTTTAATCCAAAAGAATTCAGTGAATCATTGCATTAGTATCTGGTTTCAAAGATAAGAATACTGTCCACACATAGATATCTAGGGATGTTATATGCTAACTGGCTAGCTATTAAATTATCCAACTATTTGTCTTACCGTATTTACTGTGAAGCTCTCCAATCCATTACTGGGCATTAAAATCAGAGTCTTGTCTTTATTATGCCTTTGACCTTTGAGTTTATACTCTTGTATTATTTAAATTGGCTATTATGGTGATCAACAGTTTTTCCATTGTTGTTGATGTACTTATACTAATGTTACATTTTTTGCTCAGATGTGTCAAGTAATATTTCGAAGTCTACAGAAAGACTCACAGTTCCCCTCACAACAGCTGAATTTGCTGTTATACGCGCGGCTTCTGGTGTATGATCTTCTAAACCTGCCATTTTTAAAATCTCAAGTGCCAATAAATGTGCTTTAAGTTTACAATGCTGCTTTAAAATTTATAATTTGTAAAAAATTATCTGTGATTACACTATAGAAAATTCTAGAAGCATTACTGCAATAAATAGCTTGTTATTAATTATCATCACCTGCTATTTATATTAAAAATGAGCTCCAAAATATATTGCGTTTTTTACTTCGTAAAATGAGTTAGCAGAAATTGTTTTGATAAGGTGCATATAACTTTTGTATGGTATTGCATAGGGTCGTAAATTATCTGCAAATATGCTGAGGAATTAAGTTTAGTCCAACATAGAGTTTTCATTATCTTTAACATTTGAATTTTTTTCTTGCTACTACGTTCATGGTGCATGTTTTTATTAACCTTGTTGGATTTATTGTGCAGTTTGCTTTGCCTCATTTATTGGGCTGGCAGCATATAACCAATCAACCCGTAACCGAAGCAAGTAATTCAACAAAGCATGCACCTCTTGTCAAGAATTCCGAATGGGATCGCTGAGCTTCCATTTTTTGGAACAGACAGAAGTATGGTAGGCTCAGTTTTTGTAATTGTTTTTGTGCCTTGATCTGTCTTGAAATCTAACCTATTGGAGTTTTTTGTGTGGAAAACTCATGACAACCCAGGTCATTAATACCTTGCAAAATACGTCTAGCATTCTGATATAATTTTGCTATTAGATGTATATACAATATTTTTCTACAAATTATTTGAAAATTTTCCACTGTGTTAATCGCATGGTATGCATTTGTTGAGTGAGGTGGCTTTTTACAATACAGCAAGTTATTAATATTTTTTTCTAATATGCATGTACCTTTTGATGTGGCTCCCAAGAGAGTATATTCATTATCTAACCCTTTTGGCACCTGGATTATTTGAACTACGTGCTTTAATCATTTTTTTCTTTTCGAACGTTCAACAGATTTTGCTGGATTTGCATTCTACTTCACTCGCATTTTCGGAAGAGCTTCCTCTCCTTTTGGGCCAGTGTCTCAGCTCGATAATAGTTGTGTTGTCCTGATTAGAATGATCAAATGCATCTAACAGCAGGCTATTCTGGCACAATAGTTTGTACTTGTACATGGTATTGTACTTGATGTGAATCTCGTAATTGTAAGCGGTGAATTTTAAGGCCATTACCATCCTTACGTCTTTTTGTCAGACTAGGTTATTTGATGCTCTGCTCAACCTTGCTTCCCAGCTTGCCGTTTACGTAACACAAAACGACGCAGTATTCATTTCTTACTTGCATTTTATCCATCAGAACCCAAACAACCTCTCTCCGGCTGCCACCGACCAAACCTCTCACAACTTCCCTCATCAATGTGACTGCTCTAAATCTCATAGGGCTTACGAGCTCAATCCTAAACTCCAAATCTCAAACCCCATTTTCTCAAAATTCAATCTTTGGAACACCTCATACCCGCCGCAATTATTCATGCTTTGCCACAATTCCGACCGATGATTGCATCCAAGACCCACATACGCAACTGTCTTTTTCAGCCTCCCTACAACAACGTCAGTCATTCACATCTTAAATTTTATCACTTTTTCTGCATGGTGTTTGATTTGATTGTTTACTGATATTGTTTTATGTTTGGTTGCAGAAAGCCTGATGTGGTTGAAAAGATGCTCAAGTCAGTCAAATTTCATTTGATCAGTGTATTTGTGGAGTTGATGTTATTATGTTCTGCTGTTTTTAGGATTTTTCTGTGAAGATTAATAATGAATTATAGATTTTATGTGAGAGCAGATGGTCGTCAAGGGCTATTAAGGCATATGCGATGAGCGAGCTGGAAGCTAGGAAGATTAGAAAACCCAATACAGTGACTGAAGCGCTACTTATGGGGATTCTAATTGAAGGTTATTGATAGTTGATTATAAAAGCTTGCGACCTTTGGTACCAGTTTGTGTTCTGAAGTAAAAACCCCAGACTATAGAAGCTTGTCATGTTGGTACCAATTTTTGTGCAACACTCATGTAGACGTGTCTTAGATCAGTGCAGTGTATGCATTTTTCGGAAGTTCAGAAAGTACCTAAGCTTTTGATTTCTGATAAATATCTTGTATAGGCCCTGATAACTAAAAACGGTGATTTTATGCATTCTCATTACAAGCTTGGCCAATAACAACTTTATGACAGGGACAAATACTGCTGCCAAATTCTTGAGGACAAATGGAATAACACTTGAAAAGGTGCGTGAAGAAATCTTCAATTTGGTTGGGAAACCAAATAAGTACTTCTTCAGTCCTGAGCATCCTCCTTTGACAGAAGCTGCTCAAAGAGTCATTGACAGGGCTTTTGAGGAAAAGATAAAATCAGGTACCTCTCGTCTTGATGTTTACATGCATCAAGTTTTCATCTCGTGTCATTGTTTTATGGTTGCTATGAACTCTGTGATAATCTTTTGATGAAAGTATCAAACGCAGTTATCTATTGGCACAGAGACAGTCTTGAAAGGTAGTAATAGAAGAGGAAAATATATACATCTAAATATCTGTTCTTTTCAAGCATGTGAATTACCTACATGTGATACTAAATTAGCTTAATGACCACTGCTTTTTATTTAGTGCTTACTTGGATGCCTATATGCTAGTAATTTTCAGCAAAGAAAGTCATTTTGCGTCGCAGGGCCAATGATGGACGTTGGTGTAATACCTTTTCACAACTTTTTTAGTGGTTTGGGCATGTTTATGATTGTACATTTAGAAGTACTAGTAGCAGTTTTAAGTCGCTCCTACTTGGGGGCTTATTGTCTAGTTATTTAAAGCAATAGCTAAGTCATTTATTGCCACAATTATGGTGGAGTTCGGTCGGCTAACTTTTCTTTAATATTTTTCTTGTGTGAGTAGGACATGTTTGTGCATTTGGAAATAGGTTCTTCATAGGAGACACGTATATAAGAAAACTCTTTCTTTTGCTTATTATTTTCTACGCAAAAAACATCGAGTTTGACACGTATGCCCACAACTGACCAAGAAAATGGACTGTCATACATTATATGTAAGATTCCTTGTAAACGGATGTAAGTCATTTGGTAGAATATTCCATGCCCTTTTCTCTCGATTTACTTTACAATAAATGAGGTAGCTTTGTCGTTCAATACCATTTCTAATGTTGGTAATAAGCAGTAATTAAATTAACCAAAAAAAAGCATTCCTGTCTTTTTTATTTTAATATTTGTTGGGTTATTTATTTCTGTAGCCCAATTGCATTTAAAAGGTGAAGTAAAACTATGTTGTACCATTATGCAACAATCTTTTGTATTACAAGTAGTACCATATTAGTCTGATGAGCCAAAATACAACTGATACCTTGATTATGCAAGAAAATAAGGTTAGCATTTTAGCAACCAATTTACAGTCTTCTTATCTTTGCGTGCCTCCGCCATGCATTAATATAAAATAAAATGGACCATGATAGAACTTATCTTATTAGGAGATTGTCCAATTCTGAATTGTTGTGGATTCACTTCTGAAGAATTGAAGTAAATGTTACCTACCAGTGGATACAAATTTGTTATCTTGGGATCGGAACATTTCATGAGTGTTATTTGAAGTGTACAGAGACCAGTTGATCATTGTACTGAGCCTTGATTCTATATAAAATGTCTTTATTCTTGCAGATGAAAGTGAGGAGGCAACAATCACAGATCTACTTCTTTCCATATGGGCATAAACTTATTCGCCCGGTCAAAAGGTACTCGCGGTTCTTCTTGGCTTCGGTGATGAAAAAGCCAAAGAGCTCAAATCATTAAGTTCTGAATCTGCAGCCAAAGAGCTCATGTCACATTGATCAAGACTACTGGCCCAATGATTGTTTAATTTCAAATACAAAGCCATGCTAGAGCTTCACTATGGTTTTATTGCCACCATATTTTTTGAATGAAAAATGTACACAATATGCTAAGTAATTCAACATTTAATTATAATATGGAATGGAATGAGGGTATTATGGGGAAGAAAATGAAGGTGATATTAAGGGGAAACATGTTTGATGGGAGGAGGTCTACGACCACAAGTGGTGCAAATACATCCTCCATTCACGCATTTGACACGCTAACACGGACTACAATCCAAACGACAATCAAATATTTGACTAAATCACAAATTATCATTCGGTCACTAAAACTAAGGAGTCAAAACAATAAATGATATACATTAAAATAAATTTATTAGTTAATTGACAAAAGTGCTCTTTTATATTTAAAACAATATTTTTCTTCATTTAAGTAGAACCGTCAGATTAAAAGCAAATGAACGATTATAATTACTTTTCATTTTATAACCAAAGTACCACTTTTCATTTGATTCATTCTCATATTTTATTTGATTATAGTAAACTGAATATGTTATATAAACTACATATGCACATAATGTACAACAAATTACTTGTAAATGTAGATGAGGTGGTGGACAATATTGTTGAATGACCAAGCATTTGCATTGATTTAGTTTTCATGTGTTAGCTTTTGCAACAAACTAATAGTATAAGATTCATCAATCCAATGCACACTAGCTAATTAAGAAACTAGAGTCCATCTTATTTACGATTCATTATCTTTATTTACGATCATGCGACCCAGCAATCAAACGTTAAATCAATTTGATCCAACGATTCACATTTTGTACTTTATCTCATTTTTGTCTTATCTGCATTAATTTTTTTCTTATTTACACGAATGGAAACCATATTGTCTCTTTATGTGCATGCATTTGTGCACGTGGCACAAATTGATTGGATGAAAATTATAAATTGATAGCAAATGAACCCCTCCAAGAAACTATAAAACCATTTATTTCAATTCAGCAATTAAAAGCATCCAATAAACGCTAGTTATATTACAAACTACTTGTAATTAAACACTCAATTTTTTAACTTTAATACCCAACAATGGTCCACATAGAAGTCACTGTCTGTCGACGATCACATGCTATAGCAGGTTGTGAGTCTGTAAAGTTTTCTGTTAATGAAATATCAATCTAGCACTCGATATAAATTTCTACGACTTCGATTAAAATTTAATGGTAATCTTACCTTTACTTTTTTCAACCTCGAAAATCTGTTTTCCAATCATTGCTGGACTTAATCCTATCGAGGCTAATCACCCATCCGAGTTCACCATTAGTAAATGCACTCAAAGGTTATGCAATCATAAAATTCACTATTTCTAGTCTCACTGTTAAGTTGCGGAAGACGGCATTCTTCTTCAACAAAATGCCAACGATATAAAAATTAATCTTCACAGTATTATCTGACGGTTTGATATGAAGATTGTTTAAATTAACATTCTCAGTGCGGAAATTAGGAAATATATTCCCTGATCCGCAACATTATGCATTCCTTGCGAACCATATTTAATACTTACCATTAAACCTAAGCTTATCAATTCAAAAAACATACCAAGTATTACTATCTCCATTTTATGTCCCTTTATCCATTTCCAAATTGCAGTTCAAAATGATCCTTAATGCTATTTGTTCGCTCTACATTTCCTTGATATTGAAGGTATGACAATGAACATCCATTTTACACTGAAAAAAATAATCATATAAACATAAGGAGAAATAGTTATTGTGCACTAAAATTCAAAATGATCGCCCACATAATCAGTATAGCCAAATCCAAAACAATTTTTCATTTTGAAGTTCCTAAAACAATTCATCGTAAAAATGAGCTAACATATTTTGTCGAGTCACTTTTAAAAATATTTTGTAAAATGTTTACATAATGTTAATTAATAAATACATATTTTGACTAAATAAAGAAAACTTGTGCATAACATATGCAATGAGTTGAACACTAGAAGAACATTAATTTTTTATGAGATATAAATACTTAATCTCAATCGTTGGTTTAGATTAATCTAACGGTTGAGATTAAATTAGTTTTTAATTAAATTTATATTGAATTAGTAAAAAACAACATTATCGATTCTTTAATAAGTTGTAGCCCCACGGTTAGGTTAAGGAAGAAGGGTCGGTTTCTTCTTCAAAACAACGATAGTGGCACTTAAATCAATCTTAACCGTGTTAGACGACGCATTGGTGTATAGTACGTTCAAAACTGCATTTTCGGTCTGAAAATCAGCAGGATGAGTCTTTTCCTTTTCTCCATGCTCTCCCTTTCAAACCAATAAGCAGGCAAACCACTACAAGATCTATTGTGTGTTTCGTGATCCATTGTCAAACCTTACTACAAACTCCTTGTTCTTGCAGCGCCTCAGATTGCTGCTCAATGTTGAAAGTGTGAACATGGTCATCCATCTTCGCCAGAGACGTGCCGGAAATCCCCCGGAAAATATGAGAGTAAAAGAAACGGATTTCTGCAGATTGAATTGTGTACATTGATTTTAGAGGTAGAGTTAGTTAAATAACAACCAATTACAGGAAAACTCAATTAGATCCTTCTATTCTATGCTATTTACATTTTAATTCTCAAACTACTATTATTTACAAGTGCATCCCTTCTTATTAGGTCAACTAAATAGGAATTCCTCAAAAACAGAAAGGAAACATAACAACAGCAAACTATGTTTTTACATATACTAACCAGAATAAATAGTATGTTCAATAAAAATGAACTATCGACTGTATAAGGTGTCAAAGACACAATTTGATTAGTAGAAGTGGGAGAGTACATTATCAATTTTTCAGAATGATTTAGACACAATCTGATCAGTAATTAAGACTATTTATATTCAAAGAGTGGTTACAACATATACTTGATTGGAGCAACAATGAACTCAAATTTAATAACAAGTTCAAGCTAGTCAAAAATCTTGAGTAGCCACAATATATAACTATAAAGACATGTCTGAGTCATTTGCGGGATGCTGAGACCTTAGCAGTTGGATCTGATGGTAAGTCTATGGCTGGTTGGATCACTGTATAGAACAATATGTTGTAGAAAATGGTGAACAAAAGAAGTACTCCGGCCGTGTAGCCAAGAAATGATCCTGAAATTTCTGGCATTTCTTCGCGTATCTGAAACTCTTCGCCAGCAACAGGATTTTGCACTGCAAGCAATACAAATCAACAAAATAAAAAAAGATTTGTCATAAAAATGATAAGACTAACTAAGCATGCAATCTTTCACTTGTTACAAGATTATCCACAACAAGTCTCATATACACAGTATGCAAAAATTCAATAAAAGTTGCAATAGAATCATTAGAAAGACTGAACCTTTTTTAACTGGAGTTGAGATTGGCTTTTCAGAAATGGATTGAAGTTCTTGGTCCAGCTTCTTTAAAGCTTCTCTAGCCTTATCTTGATCAACTTCAAACTGGGGACGTCCATTTTGAGCTGCTCTGATGCTCCTCCAACTGCAAGGAACTCTTATAGGGATTGTTGGGTGCAGAAATCTGTAGTCTCTGGTTCCTGCTCCTGGTTTTGGAATGAGCTGAGACTGGACCAGTGCCATTTTGATGAAGGATGTAGCTGTAGGAATTTAGAGATGTAATCTGCTACCAGCTTTCAATCCAAGAAACCTATTTCTATGGTCTAAAATTTTTGTTATCTTGCCAATTTCATTATGTCCAACTCACCCAACAAACAGCTGAGGACAAAATTGTTACATTATTTAATGGTATCAAGATTAACATACATTAACTTAAAATGAATTACACAAAAATTGAGAGTAACCTGAAAGGGCTACTCACTAGCAAACTTTTGATACAAAGTATGTTGAGTTCAATATAGAGAATTGTAGGTGAAGCAAGTTGCAACTATTGAAACAACGCATATAAGAAGCGAAGGAATTAATGTCACGTTCAACAGCTTGCTGTCGCCTAGATACCCTGCTAGTGTAATGGTTGCATCTGCAACGACTCGAGCAAGAGTTCCTGCTTCGGTTGAAAGCAAGCCCCCATTGTATGTTCCACGAGACAATCTTGATGACATCACTCTTGAAAGAAGCGCAAGGTTGACACCTAATGAAAAATATCCAAATTCAAAATCAAAATCATTTTAAAACATATGAATCCGAATTCATAATCATTTCAATTATGTACCTTCAAGTACTTCAGCAGAAACGAACATGACCAGGCCGGATATCACATACTGCGGCACATTGTATTTAAAAAACACATTGAAACTCGCAAGTATTCCTACACAAACCATTATTTCAGATGCCAGCAAAATTTGCCTGCAGCCAAAAATTGCGTATAATATCAGTGCGAGGAGCTTAAAGAAGAAATAAATTTAAAATTTGTAGCAGGCGATTACAGATATTTATTACAAGATAAAAATTCTGCACCTGTCCTCAAACATGTTGCTAATGTAACTTCCGACGAGAATATTCACCGGAAGAACTGTAACTCCAAGACAAGCTAGAAAAATTGCGACTGCGCTCGTCGACCAACCAAAGTAATAAGTTGTAATAACACTCGACTCTGAGAGTAAAACTTCCATTGCATATTTCAGCATAAAATATATCAATAGTTGGACCTGTTACCACCACCTTAGAAATCAAAAAAGTTGTCAATAGATTATCACAGTTGACCTAATTTTTTAAGTACCTTAACAGAAGGCGTCAACAATCTGTAGGCTGCTCCAATTGTATTGACAGGAGCTCGAGAATCCTCTTCTGCCTCCTCACTCCCATCCACATCTTCATCATTTTCATCTTCATTTTTGTCCGTGGAAGTTAGCAGTAACGGCTGCTTGATACCATTTTCTAGAGCATCTTGTACTGCTGCTGGATCTGTTGTAAGGAAGAAAAATCTCAATCAACATGGCTAAAGTGTTATATACAATGGCCTGCCTCTCATTAGAGGAGTGAGTAATTCAAACGTACCTGAACTAGTTTGTGCCGATGAATAGTTATCTTCAGGTTGAAACACAGGTTCTCTAAATGAGATACATAACCATACAAGATAAACAAGCCACGCAAAAGCCATTACCCAACCAGGTAATGTGTCTTCGTTGAATGTGAACCTTGAAATCTTAAAATTAGTTTGGAGCAACCCGGCAAGAGCAGGACCACAAGCCATCCCTAATGCACTTGCGCTGACAAAACCAGCAGAAGCTTGCATTCGGGTCTTTAAAGGTACACAATCACTGATGTAGCGCCTATTAACAGCTCTAGCTGAACCAAATCTGCACAATTAGAAATTAAAAAGTAAAAACTCCATAATTCCGCATAACAAAATCTAAGCAAGCGTTAGGTGGACAGAAGATGTCGATAGGGCAACAAAGATGTAAGGAGAAATGCTTACCCACAAAAAAGTCGACCGAGAAGAAGAATTGCAATGGAATTAGATCAAGAGCACAGGCATACATTACGTTGCCAATAAACAGGACAATGCTGCTAAACACAAGCGGTTTGAAGTACGATCTATTTGACCATGCACTAAAATATACTGAAGAAAACACCTGTGCGACAGCCATTGCGCCGATGACTATACCACAAACAGTTGGGGCAGCTCCCAGACTTGTTGAGTAGTTATCCGCTGTTGGAACAACAATGTATGTGTTGACCATGTAAAGGAATGTGTTAGCCAAGTTCAAAAGAAGTGACATAAAATGATATCTCTCGTCATCAGATTGTCCTTCTTCGATAGGGGATGGCAACTCCTCTTGGATAATGAGAGCATGCTGTGCGAGGAAATTGAGAAAGTTTGTTGAGTGGGATAGCCTGTCCACAGCTCCTTTAACAGCGTCTATTACTGGATCCTACAAACCGCAAAAAGAAGAAAAAAATACCACTTTAACAACAAATTACATGAAAAAACTCCTTTCACAGAAGTTAATTTAATTTTATCTTGACGGTGAAGGTCAATCGTGATAACAGCACCTGTAAAGGCAATGCAGGCTGATCGTAGATGGAGATAAGTAGCTTCCATGGTTGTCCTGAAGATCTCCGAGGTTGCGAGATATGGCACCAACAACAGCACCGATTCCCTGCAAATTTTGGATCACTTGAGTTTTTCTTAATTTACAAGACAACATCTCTGGTCACTTAAAATAATTATAAGAGGATGAGAGTGTAAAGCACAGTAGGACACATTACCACATGCTTGCAAACTTGCTGCAACTGGGACCAAGGATGGTTGGCTCGAGTTTTAACATAGTAATCAGTAAACCTATACTTAAACCGTTTATCAAACTTTTTTAGTATCTTTCGCAGGCCAACAGCATTTATCTCCACAAAGAATAGAAGCTTCAAAAGATCTCGTGCTACATCTCGATATGCCTCTCGCAGTTCAGCAACCAGGGACATTTCAGGTTCTTGCATTAGAGCTTCATGTCTTTTGTTAAGCGTGGAAAGCCTGCTTGCAAGTAGGCCTTGTTGTTCCAATAAGAAAAGAACAATCTTCTCGATCTGCAATGAGAATAAAAGATGTTATAATATAGAAACATTACCCTCCATATTGGTCCATTGAGAGCACCGCATCCTTCACATACCTGAATATCCAACATCCTTGAGAAGTCCTTCAGAACATGTCTACGCTCTATAGCTCCGGCTTCAATCTGTTGGGCATATTGCCGCACCCTTTTCTTCATCATCTTGTAATCAATGTAATACCTGGAAACACACAAAATTCAATCTTGATTGAGCAGCCATGTGTAAGTTGAAAAACAACACAATATATTTCAAAGATCGAAAAATGGAGCTGTCACAATAATAGGTTTTTCATACATTTTTAATATACCGTCCAAGCACCAGCCAAAATCATAGATTCAAAGTTAACATGCTTTAGCAATTAATAACTTATATCAGAAGATACTGATGACAAAATTTACAAAACATACAAACAAACATACCCGGACCATTCCTGTATCCGTCTCTCCTTCAGCTTCTTCCCAAACGCAACCATCTTAATCCAAGCAAATCTGCAACCACCACACGAGCTGATTGACAATAAATTCACTGGAAGATACATAATTCCCCAACATATGCCCAACTGAAAAAACACAATTCCAAAAAGTCTGAGCTTACAACTCAGAGTCCAAGAGTAAGACTAGCAAGCAAGCAAGCAAAACTCCAGTTCTCAATAAAAGAATTAACTTTCAGAAACACTTCAAGTCAAGAAGCATTAATTGACTCCAAAACACAATCAATAAACTCATTCTTTAATAAGTTTTAGGTCAAAATCCACTGTTATTAAATTAAAGATTCCATATTTAATTAAAAAACAACAAAACCTGGGCCACCCAAATCTCTTATGATACTAAAACACAACAAACTCTAATCCTTTGTCGTGTAGAATTTCAGAGTGCAGATAAGTTACCAGAGGTAAATTAGATGACCATCAACGAACAAAATCAAACACCGCCTTCCTTCTTCGGCGATGGAGATGATGAAGTGAAGTGTTGGGGTTAATATTCGATTGAGCGATGAGAGGGATCGGGAATGGCAGATTGGATTTGAATCCACCGGAGAGAGACAATCAGTTATCAGGATTTTTTTTGCTTTTTGGTGGTTTTCAGAGACGGTTGTTAATAATTGAGTAGCAACGAGAATTTAACTCAATCGTTTAATTTAAATAAATCCGTTCGAACTGATTCGCTCAACATTAAACTGTTTGATTCAACTAAGAATTTCAAGATAAGTATCTTAAATAAGTGAAAACCAAACATATTTTATAAATTAGTTTATAGAATATATTTTAATTAGTTTTACCATAAATGCTGAGTTGCATATCGTATTGGTGTTAAAAATTGATCATGATAAATAATTAGTTTTGGAGAACTGATGTGACTTTCATGCTTGAAATAGATTAATTTAGTAATTGAGATGGAATTGATTAATGATTTGTATTTTAAATTGAAATAAATTAGCAAAATTATCTAGATTATTAATATTAATTTATTTAAATTAAGTTGATATAGTATCCTACCAAATAAAGTAATATAACACCGTAAGATACGGTCTCGATCGTTTAACAGATAAAATTTAATTTTAAATAAAATCATCAAAATCAACTATAATAAAAATCAATTTTAATCTTATTGACATGGTTGAGCTTCAATTTTTTGTCTCACCTATACTGTTCCTGACCTTAACTAATGTCCACCTTATCAAATAAAATGATTTTTCGCCTTTAATTTTTCCCGTTGATTTAAATATACAAAAAATTCCCCAAGATGATTGGCCCATTCATGTGAAATAAATCCAATATAGAGTTACTTTGTTTTCAACTCAATTTTGAATTTTGGAACATTTTTGTATTATTATGTCAAAACTAAAGCTTCGACCTTTGATTTCACATTACAACAAAAACAACAAAAAATAAAGTCAAAACAGTTTTCCTTCCTATCCTTAAAACATATAAATGACATTTTAACAAACTTTGAAGACTAATTTCAGCATCCACAGTCATTTAAATTTTCTTTGCTCTAAGATGACTAACTTTTGTGTACACTTTCTCATATACTCCTGAATTCAATTATTTAGTAAATGCACGTGTAAGAATCTGCAGACTGAAGGACAACAATATCCAGGCCAATTTTGAAGTAGATATATATTCAGATGGCAAATCTCAATTGCTTGCTACTGCATTCAAATCAGTTTGTCCCCTTCTTCATCATTATCAAAGTATCAATCATGATTTAATGAAACGTATTTTAACATATGGAAAGTGAGTTTGGATATAGAGACAGGTATCTTTTCAGAGCAACTGGGTGTAGTTCGATAGTAAAATTAAAGTTGATTTTTAATTGATAAAAAATAAAAGTATATCACGGCTCGAAAAAATTAAGAAATTTGCTATTACTGCACTAAATCCATGTTAATTCGTGTCGATAAAAGTCTTGAATGTTAGTCTATCAGCAGCAGGTTTACCCACTGATCTTGAGTTGATCTCAAAGTGGCTCCGTAAGCCCAATACCATACAAACTGCCCATTAACACCGTAGCCCATATCATCCCGGCCCAATCTGCCCGGTCGCTTTGCATTGAAACTTCAATCTTCGAGAGCAAGCCAAACTCTTCAACTTTCACTCATCGGCCATCGCCGTCGTTTAACTAGTCTCCGATCATGAAATCCCGATGAACGGTCGTCGTTTAAACTTTAAAGTAGCATACACGAACAGAAACAGGTACGTACGACGCGCAGCCAGTTGCAATTATTTTCCAAATTGATAATTCGGATTTCTGTTTTTAGTTATGTTGGGAAAGTTTTAGTCTTTTGGATTGGATTGAAATTGGAATCAAGTTTAGTGATTAATCGAGTTAGAATTAGTTCGACAACTCGCTAATTTACGCGAATGTCAAGTGTATTTATTTTTGTTGAAAATGGGAAATGTGATAGGTTAAAGTAACTTCATATATGTTGTTAGCCAATTTTACTAGTCGTCTCTTATATTCAACTTGATATCAGGGACGCAAAAATCTTCGTATTGGATTAGATATCAACAATAGGGTTGCGCATTTTCTATGGAAGGTGTTTGATTGCTGGACAGAATGTCACTGATTGCGGTGAGTCATTTTTGTACAAATTTTGTCAGCCACAGGCTTGTTTTCATGGGTTGGTGGGTGGGAAGGCTCCGTATTTTAGATATTTTATAGAATTTTTATGCCTCAGTCCTCGGTGTGTCTGTTTGTCGTTGGCTCGTTGCTTATTGTTTCACGTTTATTATGTATGGTGAGTAACTTTACTCTTGTACTATGTTACTGAGTGAGTAAGACATGTAGTATGTCTTACTTGGTTCAAATAATGAAGATCATCCAAATGATTAATGTCTAGTAAAAAATTATAAGAGATGTGGCCCCTAACTGGCAAAACATGTTGAGCTCACACTTTATTTATTTTATGGACTTTGCAATTTGGATTAATACAATATTAATTGAAGCGTAAATCTTGTTTCACAAAAAGTGCATAACCGATTTTGTCATGATTGTATTAACTAATAACTGCTACTTGGTTATGGCAGCTGAGCTTCACAGAGAGTGGTTCCAGAGTGTCATGTCATTATTTATCTCCGCATTATCCCATGTTGATTCACCATCGAGAAAAGATGGCGGCGGGGAGAGTAGAAGCCCTTCAGCCATGTCATTCAGTATTCCCGGCATGTTAAAAATCACCTCATCATCTATGCAATAAAATGATAATTGCTGACATTGTCCGGATTCATATGGTTCACCATTTGTTCTGCTTTCATTACACACATCTTTATAAGTGTCAGTGTTGCAGATTGCCGTGCTACCCTCTTCAAGATTATCCACATTTGCATCTTCTGTATCGGTACTAAACATTGCTGCTGCCTCAGCTGCTGCTCTCTGTATATCCTCCGGATCAGATGAAGCTGGCTTAGGCAAGCGCCATGCAGAGTCAGCAAAATTGAGGCAACTCTTAGGTCCTCTAAGTGCAAGTGCAGCCACATCATGAGCTCTGGCAGCCATCTCGGCTGTAAGGTACGTCCCGAGCCAAATCCTATTTCTTTTATTTGGTTCTCTGATCTCACAGACCCACCTATTAGAGTTCCTCATTCGAACTCCTCTGTACACTGGGTGCCTGGTCTCCTTAAATTTTTTCCGTCCGGTGCGCTTCTTGGGATTACTCATAGCCAGCGTAATATTCTCCTCATTTGTATAATTTCTTGTGCTATCAGTAGTCCCAGCATCCGAAAATGATGGAGAATTCTCAGTTACATAATCAGTTGGTTGGATGCTACTGGCTGATGGATCAGAGTAGCGGCTGAAATCATTCATACCCATCTGTTGACAGTTCTGGCTGAAACCATCCATCGAAGTTTCAAAGCTTTCAGTTGAATTTGAGATACTGGGTTTTCACTCAGAACAGATATATGAAGATCTCAATTAAGATTTACTTGAGGTTGTGTTGGGTTGGGTTGGCTGATCCATTTCTGTTTGAAATGTCCACATATTTATACATTTGTGCTCAAACATGAAACGCAGCGTTGTCCATCATGTGGACAGCCTTCACCTCGTACAAATGTCAGGTGATGACGAGTCAAACAATGATGCGTAGTGTTTGTTTTTCCTAGTACTATACTCAGCGTTACCAATATTCCCTCTATGTATGTTTGGCCTCAAAGCGAGTGAGCTGTTCAACTCTGCTTCATATTAGACCATTTTAGTAAAGTACACTTATTCAAATGTCCGACGTGTATTTTGATGTGTAAAAAATGTAGGACCTTAGCCTCTGTGTACAGTCGCTATTGGCTGTGGCATTCGGCTTATGGGGTCCCCACTTACGCTTTTTGCATCATCTGTCATTTACTGGGGTCCACTCGACGTCTGGTTGCAACCAAGCTCTTATATTGAGTAGTTAAATGGTATCAAATCCTCTGTGTTGCTGGATCCTTTAGTTAGATGTGGTCTGTAATGAGTTAGTATTTGATATTTGTTGGAAAAGGGTACTTGTTTTTCTAGAAAAAAGCAACAGATTCACGGCGTCAGTTGCATTAACTTTCAATTGTAACGGACATAATCTTCTTCATCCTTCTTCTCAATACTTGAAATACAATCATTGTTTCATCAAAAAAAATTACAATCATTGATCATTAAATGTAACTTATTTCTAGTACACCTTTCCGTTTCTTTTTGTGTGCATTCCATGGTGATTTAAATAGGGCAATATTTCATCAGGGTTGTCGCAATGAGTCTTCATAAACTTTTTAACTTAAAGGTCATGAGTTTAATTCGTAGCCTCACCAATATTTCTGTCTTGAATGATATCTTTCATATTCCATTTCCTACTCCAAAGTAATAGTTTCGGTTTCAAAGATCATGTAATGGTATGGTTTTGATTGAAGATCATATAGTAGATTGGTCATGTAATTGTATAGCTTCATAGTGAATTGTAATGCTCGAATTGAGCTTGTAATGTACTCATTATAATAAAAAAAAGGACATATTTAGAGAAAAAAAAAGAGCATGTACATATGTTGTTCTTTTTCACCATAACTCGTAATAAGTCGGGAGTCAGGAAACCTTAAAACAAAAACACTTTACAGTGAGAAACGAAGAGGTCCGAACGAATTAAGCAACATCTTTACACCCACAAGATACTAAGAGACGTCATTACCTTCCATCCACATACTTAAAAGTGTTTTTCAAGTGTGTGACATTTGAGTAGAGTGGACACTGACCCTAGTTAGTTGTTGTCTTTAAAGTCTGCTCTGCTGTTCAATTTGATCCAGTGCATCACATACACCCATATCCACATAATTTTACTCCCTAAATGAGAGTACACATTTGTAGGATATTTTAAGCAATAAACGATTTAAGATATTTTCTGATCCTTAATGTAGACAAAAGAGGGACATATATTTTATTGAAAAGAAGGTAATAGAAAGTCTTGTTTTCATCATTTATAGCATTTCTTTAATACAATCTCTGTCGCACTGTTTTCCAGTTTTTGAATATGTGGTGCTATTGGCATTTGCCAATTCAGAACAACATGATTGCCAGAGTGCAATATGGCCACTGAATTCTCTACTCTCATCCGTTATGAAGCACCCATTTATCTATTTATATTTAAAGCTCATTTACCTCTGTAGTAATATTTTTGTTGAATTCTGATTCACTGTCAAGAGGTATTTGGCCAATTGGTTCTGCTAGTTTGGTTTTGATGTTTGTTGCGAAGATTTAATTACTGCTCCCTTCGTCCTTCAATATAATAATCGTTTCATATTGAAAACGGAGATAAAGAAAATATGATAAAATGTAGGTGAGACGATAATAAATGAAGAAATATAAGAATTATGATAAAAGAATTGAGTAAAAATGATTTGATCGATGATAAATGGTTAAAACTGTCAAAAAGTAATGTAATAAAAGACGAGAAAGAAATTGGTATGTTCATTTATGAAAATGAGAACTATATTTTAGAACATCCTAATATAGAAAACTAGTACAATATTATAACACGGAAGGAGTAATATCTTATGAAATGACCTTCGTTTTAATATTTCTAACTGCTTAGTGCTTAGTACTTCCTCTATCCTATAATGTTTGTCCACTTTTTTTTGGATGTCCCCTAATATTTGTCCACTTTCATTCATTCACAACCACATGTTTTATCTTTCCTCAAATTCTTTAAATCTTTCATTCTCAACCACACATTTTGCACTCATTACTACCTTAAATACCGTAAAATATATGCTTTTGGATAAACCTAAGGGGACGGAAGAAGTATTAAATACTCCCTCCGTCCCACCGAATGCTTCTCTTTTTGCTATTTTGGGTGTCCCACCGAATGCTTCCTATTTCCTTTTTGGCAAAAAATAAATATTAAAATATAACACTCTAATTACATTTACTAGTTAAACATAATTAATTATACTAACTAATTAATTATTATAATTGAATTAAACCAACTACCAAAATTGAAAAATCACCCCCAACAACCCTAGATATTAGTTTCAAAATTTTGATCTCAAAATTTTGGTGGGAAAGTTTACTTTTGGTAAATTAATTTTGGTCTCAAAATTTTGGTGAGAAAATTTAGTCTTAATCAGATTTTCATTAGAATTTTTTATTCCTTAAATATTGGTTTCTTATTTTACATTTCAATGCCAAATAGGAAGCATTCGGTGGGACGGAGGGAGTAGTATTTAAAAGACGAATGCTGAAAGCATATCTTCTCCAGATAGATGTTTTGTTAAATGTTAGGAGTACTTATGTCTGAGATTGTGTCTAGTCACACGGATGCATTTGAAGATATCAATGCTATGAAGGGTGATCAGACAGAGAGATAACATAATTTTGAGAGATAATGGCATAATGCGACTTTATAAACAAACTGTGCGTAAGATTCCACTGAACAGTCACAAATGAAACAACGTTCGATCCATTGATGATTCTTCTCTTAAGCAGATCTTTTTCAAGGTGGAATTCATAAAAATTAGTGTCGAGTCCTACAGCCTATGAAAGATCTGTACAAGATGATTTATGTGAAACTCAATCTACATAATTTATTTATCATGTACAAAAATAGAATCTGTGTTCGACCGTTTAAAAATGGTAACATAACACAGAAACTTCTAGAACTAATTCACTAATGCTTACTTTAGCTCTTGACACCAGGCAGAAGCTGACTCTCACATTGAGTAATTCCACAGATCCATATCAGAATCTTTTCCTGGGTTATATGTATCCCACATTGACTCACCATTCGAATAAGATGGTGGTGAGAGTAGAAGCCCTTCAGCCATGTCATTCATCAATCCAGGCATGTTGAAGATGGACTCATCATCCATGTAATAGTAGGACAATTTTTGAGTCTCCCCATATGCACAATCATTATTACCTTCTTCATAAGTACTTGTGTCTTTCACAATGTTGTTAATCATATTCTCATCAACAGGATTAACCACATCTTCTTTTTCTTCATCTTCCTCCTCATTCTCTTCATTACTAAACATTGCTGCAGCCTCAGCAGCTGCCCTTTGTATATCCTCCGGATCACTTGATGCAGGTTTAGGCAAGCGCCACGCTGAGTCAGCAAAATTGAGGCAACCCTTTAGTCCTCTAAGTGCAAGTGCAGCCACATCATGAGCTCTTGCAGCCATTTCAGCTGTAGGATATGTCCCAAGCCAAATCCTATTTCTCTTATTTGGTTCTCTGACTTCACAAACCCATCTATTAGAGTTCCTCATTCTAACTCCTCTGTAAACTGGATGCCTAGTTTCCTTGAACTTCTTTCGACCTGTACGCTTTTTAGGATGACTTGAAGCTAGCATAATTACATTCTCATCATCCCCATCCACACCACTTCTAGTACTGCCAGTAGTCCCAGCATCCGACAAAGACGATGAATTTTCCGTCAAATGATCAAGTTGTGGCGAACATAGACCGCCGCTAAACGTCGATTGATTGGAGTATAACCCAACAGATTCACAATATTGACTAAAACCTTCCATTTTCTCAGACTAGTTAATTTCCTGTTGTGCACTCAGTTTTCACTACTCAATTTTGTTGAAAGAATTTGGAGACTAAATTTGGTACGAAGAAAGACTTGTGAGTTGTAAGTGATTTATGGTATTGGGAACAAGTGGTCACATATTTATAGTATACTGCAAAACTAAAGAGTGATGTCTGCAGAAGGTGTTAGTGTTTCACCAAACAGCCGTCAAGTATTAAAACGCTGCGTTTAATAATATCTAGGGTAAACATGTGGCTGCCCTCAGTCAGACCGATTAAGAGAGAGAATATCGACGAGTCACGACAGACTCCGTTAAGTACGACGTAGTCTAAATAACACCGCATAAAGAGGTTTAGATATTTTCTTCGCTCAACAAATTACAATAAGAATAGTGAGCTGCAAGGTTGCTTCGACAGACCGATTTATATTAAGAAAAAGCCACGTGTAATTTGTAATGTGTAGGGTCGTGACCTATGTGCTCACACGTTATAATTGGCTGTAAATCAACCACCTGGACTTTTGCTTGGTTTCAGCTCCTCTGAGTTGGGACCCACATGATAGTTCTTTAAGACAGGTTAGTTGTGAGAGAGCATCTAATTTAGGATTTAATGTAAACAGCACATAAGTAGAATACTTTTTTTAATTTCTTTTATTACTCCCTCCGTTCCATAATTTATGTCTCGTTTGGTTTTTACGATTTTTTAAGGAATGAAAGAAAAAAGATAGTTGTGTGGTAAGGAAAGAGAAAAAAATGATTTGATAGATAATAAGTGGTGAAAAAGGAAGAGAGAGGAGAAATATGTGGTAGAAAACTAAAGAAAATATGTTCATTTATGGTAAGTTTTAGAAATAAAAAGATGATTTTCGAACACCTAAAAAGAATGAATATTAATAATAGGACGGAGAGAGTAGTAAGTAACAATCGATCAGACACAGTAAGCGAAAGCTAGGAGTAGGAAACTATGTGGAATGAGATATTTTTGCTAAAACAGGACCTGCTGTCTTCATGAACCAATAATGTCGTTTATGCAGTTAATTCTACCGAATGACGATGAGCTGATATCATCAAGATGAGACTCGGAATTTTTAATCGGTGAAGAAATAATGTTCACATTGCTTTATTAATCAAATTATTTACAAGTGTTGGGCTTCTGAATTTGCGTTATCGATTTATTCTTAAGCGTTAACGTGAAGCTTATATTATACTCCCTCCGTCTTATTATGAGTGTCTCATTTCCTTTTTGGATGTCCCAAAATGATCTTCTCATTTCCTAAAATAGAAACTTTTTTACCTATACATTTACACTCTCTTTCATACTTTTTATCTCACTCATTCTCTTTCTTACTTTTTTATCTCACACTTTTCAATTTTCTTAAAAACCGTGAAAATTCTCAAATGGGTCACTCAAATTGGGACGGAAGGAGTAAGCAACACGGCATAAATTTTATTCGTGGTGGGTAGTAAACTAAAAGAAGTTTCGTTGAGTGAATTTTTTTTAAAATTTGTTGGGCATTCGATTTTCATGGTAAAAGTCGACTATGGCCTATATTGCCTTATTAAAGATAAAATGCTAAAGAAACGACAAATACTTAATTAACCTCGAAATTACAAATTTGTGAATAAAAGGACGAAAATGCACCTGACTCTATGGGTACTGGTGAATAAATTCAGGGCCATTTTAGTCCACTTTACATGCCGTATGCGCGGTGCATACAACATTTTCCTTATGGAGTACTCCCTCCGTCCCGCTTTGTTTGTCCAAAAGCACAAAATGCACGATAATTAAGGTAGAAAGAAGGTATAAAATATGTGGTTGAGAATAAATGATTAATAAGTAAATGAGTAAAAAGTAGAATGTGTGGTTGAGAATAAAGGAAAGTGGACAAACTTAAGGGGACACCCAAAATGGAAAGTGGACAAACATTATGGGACAGAGAGAGTATTAATTATAAAACCCAAATCATATTTCCATGTGAATCTATAGATTTGTATCTATTACTATTGTCCTGAAAAAGACAAAGGTAGATATTATTGTAAACAATCGAGTCTCATGGAGGAGGACGAAGGCTCATATTATTCATCGGACAAGCCTGTAACAACAGCATACTTTACAGTAAGACATGAAACAAAATAAACTCTACAGCCACATGTTTTCAAGTAGGGCCATACCACACTACCTCATGTTTCACCCGCTCGTAGTATTAAGTTTGTGACAGTAAGACATCTTACTCCCTCCGTCTCATTTTGAGTGTCTCATTTGAGAACTTTCACAGTTTTTAAGAAAATTGAAAATATAAGATAAAAAGTAAAAAGAGAATGAGTGGGATAAAAAGTACGAAAAAGAGTGTAAATGTAGAAGTAAAAAAGTTTCTATTTTAGGAAATGAGAAAATTATTTTGGGACATCCAAAAAGGAAATGAGATACTCATAATGGGACGGAGGGATTAGAATATAATGCTAAGTGACCCTCCACTACTCTTACCGTTTACCCTTTGATGCAAAATTCTGGCCCCTCTTCACGCACAATCATTGCTTCCAAAATATGATACGGATTTGTATCATCAACAAATATGATACGGATTTACTTGATATATTTATTATTGCACAAGCACTATAATTCAAATCATTAAATGGATTTTAAAGTTTTAATAATAAGCTAACTATATTTTTAAGAGATTATTAGTCCATAAAACACAATTAGCTTCACTAAATGTAAAACATGTTTTATAAAATTTAATGGACTTTGTTTTCACTAAGTGCAATTAACAGCTGTGGGTGTAGTGTAGTCAACCAAACATCATATTCTAGAAGTTTTATACGCCGGAGGATTTCCTAAGATTACTAGAATTCTCTAGAACATTTTCGTCCACACAACACTACACGTCCAAGAATAGGCCTCTCCATATGCCCTAGGGCCGAGAAAGCCCGAGTTGGTCCGACCGACCCGAATCCGACCCGAGCCCGAGTTGCGGCCCTATACGACCCTAACCCAAGTAAGGACAGGGCTAGGGTCTTGATTTTGAGCCCGACTCTGAAAAATGGCCCGATCCGAATTTTAAAATAAAGGGCCAACCCGACCCGGCCCGACTTAGCCCGACTCTAAGAGCCCGTGTTTTCATTTTCAT